>SNQJ01S0143137.1:0-22959 GCA_010110895.2 Picea sitchensis
AGAAGTGGACCCAACCCTAAAATAAGGAAAGTGGGCCAAGTGACCTAGAAGATGTTTTTAAGGAAGCTACTTGGAGAGTATAAATAAGAGGCAAGGCTCTCTCATTTGAATTAAACTTGAGAATATTGAATATCTATAGGTTTCTGAGGTAAACAAATGATATCTAAGCCGAAATTCTGAGGAAATTGAAGAAAAGAAGGTCGAAATGCAAGGAAGGATAAATTCTTTTGATGGTGCTTTCTAAGGTATGTTATTTACAGCGCATCTCACTATTTTCGCTATAACTTTTTTTCTATAATGATTCAGATCTTTAACTTTCTATGCAAGTGAGAAAACATATCCAAGTATTTGTGGTAAAAAATTCATCTTGTTTATCATTGTATTTTGGGAGTTACACTCCGTGGAAAATAGGGTTTGTGGCAAGTCCTAAAACTAGTCAAAATCAGGTGTTTCGGGTAAAAACATCATAACTTCTTCATAAAAGATACAAATTATATGAGACCAAATGTGTTCATTAGGGTACAGTCTTTAGTATGCTTTGTAATAGTTTCAGATAAATTCATAAAATATTTTTTTTGGGGCACGCTCTACAAGGTAGCTCTCTAGAATAAGACAGAATTCGGCAAGGTATGTCATTTTTGCTATAACTCCTTTTCTGAGAGGTTCCAAGTAGTGACACTTGGAGGAATTGCACAAAACACACTGAATAAAATTGTGTATCAGTTTTAGATATTTATACATTACAAGTTCAAAGTTATGGTTACTTCAAGTTAGGGTTGTTGACTAATCCAAAACTAGGCTTGTGAGACTAAAGAAAAGTTTGATGACAATGCTAGTCTCTTGTTTTTAAAGTTAAGGAAGGTTTTCAGGAATGTGATCATATACACTAGGTCTATTAAAGAGATACAAATCAGATTTGGATGATGAAATTGATGAGGGCTTTTGGTTGTGGTACATGTTGAGTACATGGTTGAGACAAGTAGTTGATGAGTTGGCGCACATACATGCTACAACCGACTTTGGATGATGAAATTGATGAGTGGCTTCTTTGGTTGTGGTGCTGTTGAGCATGGTTGAGACAAGTAGCTGATGAGTTGCCACATGCATGAGGTGGCAGTTGACGATGTTGCTACATATTGATGAGTCGGCGCAGTTGATGAGAAGCCGAGCAAATCGATTGGTACATACCTGCTACAATGCTGGATGCACCTGTTTATGCGTACAGGCTGATTAACAGGTTGGTGCATGGTTTATGCACCTGTTTATGGTGTTGATTACAGGTTGGTGCAATGGCTGATGCACCGTCATGGGTACAGGTTACTGCGCCTGATGTAATGGTTCAGGATTTCCATTGCGCTGCGTCAGCAACGGTATATCTCACAGTGATATTTTAATAGTGGTTCCATCATTCTACTTTTACTTCATGGTGGCAGGACGGGCAAGGACAAGTGGTTATAGACACCTTCCAGCCGTAGCTGGGGACATTGGGGGTTGTAGCCTCTGGTTGTAGCCAGAGAATTGGGAGTTGGAGCCTCAGGTCAGTCTGATAAATCAGGTTGATCCTCCTTTCCAGCCGGAAAACAAAGGGAAGCAAGCTCCACTATTATAATTCTTCAAGACATATAAGAAAGCATTTTGTGGTTTCTCCCGATTTGAGTTTCCAAGTAAAACACCGTGTACTTATGTATATGTGTGGACGTTTATTTCTTAATCATATTGATAATAATTCTACATTTATATATCATTTGAAGAAAAGGATTATAATTACGCTATTACTGATTCACCCCTCCCTAATCCTACAATTGGAATCGTAGGTTGTCCTTCTGTAAACCGCCTTTAACCACCTAAAGGTAATCGCGAGAGTACCTTTTCAACTCAGATAAAAAAATTTAATACCACAGCTGATGGACAGAAGTATGCTTTTGGAGCATAAGGATGAAGACATATATACAGTACGTGGATTCCAAGTTTCATAAATCACCGTAGATGGATATATAACACTGTAGTTCCACCAACAAATGACAAAGCAGTTGGAAACTCGCGAGAATAATCGGAAGCTTGCACGTGAATTTTGAATGGTCTCGATACCGGGTGTATTCACTAAAGTTGCATTACTGTAAATATTCTAAAGAGATTTTGGACAAGCTTCAAATATTTATGCGAATAGATCTGGCAAGTCAGCAAAGAAAAGTCAAACTTTAAGCAGAGGTCATTTTGAACAACTAAAATGAAGGAAGATGAAGTTATCGCGAGCTCACTTTACTTAGAAACATGAAACAAGGAATGTAATCATAGGATTGGGAGTAGAAGAACCTAAGAATATGTAATTGTTCAAAAGGTATCAAGATCTCTCTTCCCATGAGATCCAACCCTAAGATATCAACACTAGGAAGAGAAAGATCCGACCAAACTCAATAAGCATGTGGATGAACTTCAAGGAATCTCTACAAGATAGCGAGATGAGAACCGGCCAGGAAAATCCGTGATAAAAGAAGCAGCCTCAAAGCATCCAAAGATCAAAGCAAAAGAAAAAGGAATAAGAAGAATATAGTAGCAACAAAGACGTCTCGAAGATGATGTGAAGTATGGCCAACTTTGTCAAAAGATCGAACAAGGGAAACTAAATCTGTAAAGTACAAAGGCAAAGCCTTTGAATTTGTTTTAATTGTGATGGTATTGGTCATTTTTCTAACAAATGTCCCTATAAGAAAAAAAATGATGAAGGTTACCTAAAAGGCGCATAAATATATAAAGGTAAAAGAACTACAAAGAAAGTTTCCTTCAAGAAAGTCTCTTGCACCAAATAAGACATCTCATCATCGATGAAGATGAAGTCGTTGATAGTGAACAGTGGGAGAGTTCCATTCATGGAAGTAGAAGACTCGATGGTTAAATTCCTAAGAAAGAATATTAGCTATTACAACAAGAAATTGAAGTGAAAGTGTTGACTTCCGAAGAATTAATGAGTGTCATAGGAGTTACCTAAGAGAAAAGAAGAAAAAACAAGAAAACTACAAGTAGAACTAGATAAGAAAAAAGATTAATTTAAGAACTAGGAACAAATGATCACAAAATTAAAGGTTCAAATAGAAGAAGATAAAAAGAATTGAAGAAGCACTCCAAAAATATTAGAAGCAAATGATGGGATCATTGGAAACCTCGAAGCAACGATTGTCACACTAAGAAAGGATATCCAAAGAAAAATATGCAAAATATCTCAAAGTTCGATGACATAATAAACCAAAAATCTTATCTTGATAAGTCTGACTTGGATACAATCAAACAAAAGGGATCAAGCCCAAAACAATAGAAAGAAAAATCCAAAAAATTTATGCTAAACAATCAAAGGGAATAAAATATATACAAGGAATATTACAATGACACTCCTCCACCGAGAAGATCTCATCAGAATCAACAACAGATAGATGTGCCTCAAGAAGAAGAATGATTCATAAGATAATCTCCTTTCAGAATATCTTCAACCACCAGGTATCAAACCATATTTCTTGGTTTGCGTTATGCATGTTATAATTTTGTACATAAAGCTATAAATTTTAGAGCTAACAACGTGAACAATAACCACTTTGAGAGCCACACAAAGGGGTTATCTTCAAGAAGACCTAGTGAACACATAAAGAAGAATTTAAATCTTTGAGCATTGTATGAATGTTACAAATGTAACAATTTTTTTTACACATGGCCAAAAATTGCAGAATGTAAATTCCTCCTAAAGAACCTCAACAAAGTCGTAAACAAGAACCCTAAAAATGACATACATGGATAAGAAAGAAAGATCAAAATAGCAATGAAGAATGTACAATTTCTACAAGATAAATAGAAGAAACGTGGTTGCATGTTGACAGTGGATGTTCAAAACATACGACAGGATAGAGACAAGTTTCTTACATTATGAAAGGAAAGAGATGGATCTCTCTCCTTCGTAAATGATGATCTAATCCAACATCATTGAAAAGGCATAACCAATTGGGAACAAGAATGAAAAGGCGTAAAATGTTCTACTAGTAGAAGATATAAAACATAATCTTTTAAGTGTGAGTCAAATGTGTGACTAATATAAAGTTACTTTTGATTCAGCTAAAAGTGTGAGATAAGAAAATAAGGTTCGGTGAAATTGATCGCTACGGCTGCAAGAACTTAAAGCAACATATATGTGTTAAGCAAAATTGAAAATGAAAAGCGTTGTCTAGGAAAGGAAGATGAAAGTTGATATGCATAGAAGAATGGGTCACATGCATTTTGCTAACCCTAATAAAGTCAAGAAAAGAGAAGCAATGTGAGAAATTCTCTTAGGACTATCAAAACTAAATCCAACACTTTGTAGGAAAAGCATTGCCAACAAGGAAAGTAAATAAAGACTGAAGTTCAACTTCAAAGGAATATCTAACAACAAAAACCACTGAATTGTGCATATTGATCTAGTTGGACCAATCTACAAAAAAAGGCTTAAAAAGGTGAGAGATACTTTATGTTGTTAGTTGATGATTATACAAAGTAACGATTGCGCTTTGTTTCTCTCTCTAACAAAATCAGAAGGTTTTGAAAATTCCAAGATCTACAAAGAAATGGTTGTTTGAAAAATGAGATGGATTCAAGAATCAAAATGCTTAAGATAGGATAATGGAGGAGAATCTAATTCCTAAAGAATTCACGAGGACTACTACAACAATCAAGTGGAATAAAAAAGGAAATTCTTCATCAAGCTATAATAATCTTACCGCAATGGAGTTAGTTGAAAGAAAGAAATAGATAAAGACAAGAAATGTCTCTTTAACAATGATAATGATTCAAATTTGACATACATTTTGGATGCATACAATGCATATAGAAGTTCACATTCAAAATAGAGTAATGCCTGTAAATAAATAATCAAGTAAAACTCCCTACAAGCTATGGATAGGAAGACCAACAAAATGTGAAGCACCCTAGAGTTTTTTTAAGCAAATGCTACATCAAAAGAGAAGATAGAATGGAAAGTTTGACTCTCGTGGACAAAGGAATACTTGTTGGTTACCCGGCACAAGGAAAGCATACAAGCGTGACAATCTAATATTAAACAAAGTTGTGGAAAGCATCAACGGAATAATTGATGAAACAGGCGTACTTAATCAAAGAAAGAAGAAAAACAAATCAATGGAACAACTTTTGGCATAGATGAAAAAGAAGAAGAAGAGGAAGATGAAGATGAAGAGAACTGGCCGTAAGTAGAAGAGCAAGTTCAAAAAGTATCCCCAAATACACCTAGAAAACGAGAAGTACAAGAATCATCCTTCAGTTTAGATTATCATAAAAAAAGATGCAGGAGTTGAGACTAGAAGAAAAAAATCCGTTAACCAGAACAAACACAACTAGCACTCACATTCAATTGAAGCAAACGGTTTTGAGGAAGCGAGCAAGGATGAATTTTGAATAAGGCCATGGATGAAGAATTGACTAAATAGGAGAAAAATGACACTTGGGAATTGGTCTCAAGACCAAAGAATAAGAATGTGACCGCCACAAAATGGGGTTTTAGGAACAAATTGAATGGAAGATGACAAGTTACAAGGAACACAACTAGGATTGGTATGTAAAGGATATGCAGCATGCATTGAAGGAACTGACTTTCTTGAAGAGACATTTTCCTGGGCTATTTAATGGAAGCAACCATTTATTTAGCTTATGCATGCCCAAGTAGTCAGCAGCTAAGCATCAGGTAGATGGATGTAAAATCATCTTTGTAATGGAACTAAAGAAGAAGTCTACATTGAACAACTATAAGGATTTCGCCATCGAGAACACACTATGCGTAAATTAAAGAAGGCCTTATACGGTCTAAAACAACAAAATTTAGAGCATGGTAATTCGTGATCGGATAAGTATCCTACCGCGAAAGCAAAAGGTGGTCTTCGTGGAAAGGAAGTGCATGCATCAACCTCTACATCAAGGTAATTCAAGGTAATATTTTATTAATTGAAGTTTATGTTGATGATATTACTTTGTTTAGTGATGATGACAAGCGCTTCAGAAATTTCCGCAAAAATGATATGCATAATGAATCTGAAATGTTGTTACTTGAGAACTATCCTTCTGCTCTGGACTCTTTGTGATATCAGCTAAAAGTGTAACCGAGGAATTTTTATTTCAAACCAAGTATATCAGAAATGCTAAAGAGGTTGGAATGGAAGATTGCAACCAAATTATCAATTCCCATGCAAACCAATTGTAAGTTGGCAAAGATGATGATTCAAAGTTCATGCACGAGGAAGATAGCATCAGATTGGTAGCTTCCATTATATGTGACAAAGATCCGCATCTATAAAATGCGGAAAGTGCTTGGATAGGGTGGCATGATTTCGGGCGCCATCCAAAGGAATCACATTGCATTAGGGCAAGAAAGAGGATCTCTCTGATATCCTGCTAAAAGGAACGGTAAGAGTTTGGTTATGGTATCCAAAAAGGAAAAGATCTATCACTTATTTCCTACTGCGGGCGATTGAAGGTTGTCGATGACCTGACGGCTAATTTCGCTGGGAGCGTCATTATAATTTGGTGAGTGTTTGGTATCGGCTAAGCAAGAAACAATCATCGATATCTCTAGACCTCACGAGGCAAAGTATATTGTAGTAGCAAGTTACAGCATGTGCCCTTGTGGATTTGTCAAACTTGATAGATATACGCTGAGTATGATGAGCCCATCTAACTATTGTGATAATAAGGCGCCATCAATATCTCAAAAACCTCGCGATACCCAAGACTAAGCACATTCCAATCAAGTATCATCACTTCTACGTGAAATGCTGCGTAAAAAAGAACATCGAGTTGAGTATTTCGTGGGCACAAAAGAACAAGGCGGCTACATCTAAAACCACTTCCACGGAAGCCTTTGAATATCTTTGCCAAATACTTGAAGTTATTATTTCTACTAAAAAATGAATGTTTTTTTTGAATTATTTTTGAATGCTTATCTTATATGTCTTAGGATGTATTAATGAGGGAAGCACCATAAGAGGATACCCGGCCGTGGGGAGAAACCCTGTATGGAAAAGAAGATACCTTGCCATTGATGACAAGTGAGAGACAATGATGCAAAGGAAAGAGGTATTGGTTCCAGTGGGGAGCAGATTTATCAGACGCAAAGGACAAAGGCATGGTTCAAAGGGGAACATGAGTGATAAGGATTTATTGCATCGAGAGAGTGCTGGGTCATCAATGCCGTGGAGAAGATTGTTGATTAAGGTTGGCTGGTATTCACTGATGTCAAACCCTAAAATCCCCAGCACAAAGGTTTGGGTAATGGACACAATATTGTTTGATGTAAATATGACTCTATTGTTTTTTCATGGTTGATAAGAAGTAATATGATTTAGAACTCCAAAGTGGTCCCCTTATGGTGAAATCCCTCACTGTGAGACACTTTGTGGGAGTAATAGAACCCATTCTTAATTGTAGAAGAATGAGATGAAGGAAAGTGAATTTTTCAGGAAAATATCCATATGTATATTCTTGTTGCAAGTCATTCTCGTGGTATGTGGAACGTCATATAACACCTCATGGTTAGAGAGTTATGGCTATGATGGTAGTTGGAGACCCCATGTTTTAGTAATGGACCCAAGTTTGTTTGATGGGTAAATCTATGAGTTAGATAATATTTTAGATAATAACATTCTATATGGATAGCATGTCATTCCTATCGTGGTATGTATAACATCACATAACCCCTCACGGTTTGAGAGAGTTATGGCCTTACTGGGTTGGAGGACCCCATATGTCATCTAGAAGCCCCAAAAGCAATATAAGTGAAGCCAAAATGGTTTAAGAGGATTTTAAAAGGTAAATAATAAAGTGAAGTGATGAGTGTATTATAATTCAAAGTGAATACAAAATAAATTATTTCACACAATTTTAATGGAGTGTTCAGAAGTGTACCCAACCCTAAAATATGAAAGTAAATAAGGGACCTAGAAGCATGTTTTAAGGAAGCTACTTGGAGAGTATAAATAAGATAGGGCGAAGCTCTCTACCTTGAATTACACTTGAGAATATTGAACATCTATAGGTAACTCCAAGGTAAAAAATGATATCTGCTCTCAAAATTATGAGGAAAGCAAGAAAAGAAGGATGAAATGCAAGGAAGGATAAATTCCTTTTCGATGGTGTTTCTAAGGTATGTTATTTGTCATCTCACCATTTTCTATAACTTTGTTTATATAATGATCTAGGGATCCTGAAATTTATATGCAAGGAGAAGACATATCCAAAGCATCTGTGGTAAAAATTCAGCTTGTGGGTCGTTGTATTTTGGATTTAAACGCCGTGGAAAATAGGGTTTTGTGGGTATGCCCAAAACTAGTCAAAATCAAAGGTTTCGGGTAAAAACATAACTTCTTCATAACATATCCAAATTCCATGAGAAAAAATGTGTTCATTAGGGTACACAACATTTAGTATTCCCTTTGTAATAGTTTCAGATAAATTCATCAAATATTTTGCAGGGCATGCTCTACAAGGGTAGTTTCTAATAGTTTTGCACCTACAAGGTAAGCCATTTTGGCAACTCTTTCGAGAGGTTCCATGAAGTAGACACTTGAGGATTTTGCATTAAACAATCAAGAACTGGTGTTTCATTTTTATATCTTTATACATTAAGAGTCTAAATTTATGATTACTTCAGGTTAGGTTTGTTTACTAATCCAAAATCCAGGGTCATGTGAGACTAAATAAAAAGTTTGATGAAATGCTAGTCTCTTGTTTTAAAGTTAAAGTAGGTTAGTCAAAAGAATGTGATCATGTACACTGTGCTCCATTTACAGAGCTACAAATCAGATTTGGATGGGATGAAATTGATGAGGGCTTTGTTGTGGTACATGTTGAGTACATGGTTTATAATAAGTAGTTGATGAGTTGGCGCATACATGAGGTGTATAGTTGATGATGTTGGTACATATTGATGAGTAGTTGAAACATGATTGGTACATACTCTGTACATGTTTGGATGCAATTTGTTTGGTACATTTTGATTACATGTTGGTGCATGGTTGATGCACTTGTTTATGGTACGGGTGTTGATTACGTGTTGGTGCATGGTTGATGCACTTGTTTATGGTACGTGTTGATACAGTTGGTGCATGGTTGATGGACTTTGTTTATGGTACATTTTGATTACGTATGATGTGGCCGGTTGATGCATGGTTCATAATATTGGTATAGGGTTTCATAAATGGTATATCTCGCAGTGATATGTGACAGTGGTTCCATCATTCATTCTACTTCAGGGTGGCAGATGGGGCAAGGACAGGGATGTGTCACCTTCCTGCTGGTCTTGAGAACATTGGGGGTTGTAGCCTCCCTTCGGCGAGCTGCAGAGAATTGGGGAGTTGAAGTTTACCTTAGGTTGTAGTCCGAGAAACTAGGGTTGGAGCCTCCTTCCAGCTGCACTTCCTCGAAAGGGAGCTGGAAAAGTTGGTGCTTCCAATGATTGTAATTCTTCAAGACATATAAGAAAAAACATTCTGTGGTTTTCTCCCGATTTGGGTTTCCTCGTAAAACACTAGTGTAATGTGTATATGTGTGATTGTTTATTTCTTACTGCTCATTATTAGATAATAATTCTACATTGATATAACATTTGAATAAAAAGGATTACAATTACGCTATTACTGATTCAGCCCCCCTCTCAGTAATCCAACAAATTTCTCCTTTCACTTATTTTATGAGACAATGTTGTCTCTTCTTATGATATAAAAAAATTATGGATATGTTTCTTCTCTATGCCTTCATGAGGCAATGCTTCACCTTCCTCATCCTTCATGACATATTTTGGTGGATGCCTATCTTTAGGACTTGCATAATCTATACAACCTACAATCACACACAATTCATTAGCTTTAATTAGATGAGACCCTTGAGTCTCTTCAGATTCTTCTAGCATCCTTTCCTTATGCTGGAATGAAATTTCCAAGATCTCCATGAGGTCTTCATCTTGTCCCTCATCTTCTTCTCCAATAATTTATCCTTGTTATGGTTCATAAAATTGAATTGTTGGTCCTACTTCCATGGACTTTCTGTACTCAACTTTTTTGAGTTCTTCCTCTCTAATCCAAGCATCCAATTTATGCTTCACGATCTGTCTCAAATTCCTTACATATATTTGTACAATATGCCACCTAGCCTTCTTCTTCACATTCCAACCTCATCTCTGGTTTTCCTCACTTCCATGTAGCATATCTCTAATTATAATGAATCGTTCCTTTAACTCATCAAACTCTCTGTCAAATTCCTCTTGACTCATTTTCTTTTTTCCAATTGCTATGGAATTCTCTTCCCTCTTGTTGTGGCTCCTCTATGAACCTCTAACATGAATATAAGTAGTCATCTCCATATCTTCCCCTTTGTGAGTGTCTCCTTTCCCATGGTGCATTTCATCAAACCTTTCCTATGTAGCAAGTCTCCTCATCTTGACACTCAATACCTCATCAAGCTTTCTCCTGAGATTTACCATTTGGTATCACATATCCTCTCCTCTAGAACCTTCTGAGCATCCTTTACTCCTCAACTTCAAAAGTTGTAGGCTTCTGCAATCCACTCACTTCCTCTCGAGAACTGCATTGGTCCTCTTATCTTCAATAATTTATCACAACTTCTCCTTGTTGTGAGGGTCCTTCTGCCACAAGATTCCATTTTCTTGTCACAACTTACCAGCTGTAAGGGATGTCACCATTCCCTTTCTACTTCTGCTACTACTTGCAAACATAAATATGTTTTTACCAGAGTTAATTATAAAACATCAAGCCAATACCTACAAGATATGTTCCATGATCTTTTCCTTCAAACATTTCTTCCCAAATCTACTTCTTTGGTTGGAACGAAATCAACTTTGCAGTCTCAAAGTTCCTCTATTGAACTTTGTTCCTTTTTTCCTTGTCTCCATAAACTGATTCTTTGTTAGTTTCACAGTTCTACTCAACACCCTCTTTGTTGGAAATGTCCTTTGTATGCAAATTTCCTATTGAAAATTTTCACTATTTCATAGCCTTCCCTTGCACAAGATCCTCTACACTTTTCATCATTTGTTTTGTATATCTTACAGAAACCCAAAGATAATTACTACACTCGGATACCACTTGATGGTGACCTCTCGGTCCAAACCCACATTATTGAGTTAAAATAACTCCATCGACAACTCCTATACTCGACTTGCTCATGAATGATTCATTCAATGTCCAAAGTCCCTCCAATAACAAAGTTTTGAGCCTCTATTATGCACCATTCCATGTATACTTAGCTCGACGCTAATATCCCTTTCGAAATTTGAACATTTATCTCATCTGGTGCTAAGCTCCTCATCCCCCACTTGAGTGGTGCTATAACCATGTGCCAAATCATTTATTAGCCAACTCCTTCACTCATCAGTGCCAATTCCTTCATCATGGGACCAAAGGCTATGACCTAGTGCTAGGTGTGTCATCGTCAACCCTTTATTTATCAGAATTTAGGCACACATAATTTACACGACCCCGATGACGAACTAGACACTAGCATCGGGTGCTTAACTCTCCATAATACCACAAGCTATAACCTGGTGCTAAAACATCGTCGACTCCCTCTTTACCAGAGTATCGATGCACATAGACTACAATACACCAACGATGAACTAAGCGCTAGGGTATCAAAACTTATCCTTCCATAGGACCACGATGCCCAAACCAAATGCTAAAGGTGTTGTTGTCGAACCTCTAGAGTATCGATGCACTCCCAGTTTCAAACCTTCCCGAAAATATGTTGGGTTCCGCCGAAATTGGACCCCACTCTGACTTTCGCTCCAATAAAGTGCTGCCATGAGCCTTCTTCCCGAACCATTGATCAGGTTCGCTTAAATAGATCCTCGTCATTGATCTAGTCATAGTGTATATTGTCGATCTATTTTACCTTTATCATCACCAGCATCCTACTCGTCGTTGACACGATTTCCAAACATGTCGTCGTCGATGATTACCAAGTGGATATTTTCGTCATCGAGAATCCTATGGAGCTTGAGTCTCGATATCACAAAATTAAGTTCCAACGATATACCAATTTATCTCAGCCATCGATTCTGGGAAAGGTTCGCCTCGATCTATCTCAGTTGTACTATCAACATAAACAAAGAAAACTCGGCCCGATATAATCAATGGCCACAACTTGACTATGGATTTGATCCATTAGCCTAGAAACAACCTCACTATAGATTGACGGTCTATGTTCCTTGACATTTTCAAGGGGATTCAAACTCAGTTCTTTGGAAGTATTTGACCCTTGATTTTTTTGTGTTTAGATAAGAGTTCACATTCCCACTCAGCACGACTAAAAACCCATTGACACTACCATATCGATCTGATATTTTCTTAAATCAAGTTTCATCATCCCTTCCAACCATGAATTGAGGTTCTAACCACAATTTAACCTGAAACCTACACAAATAGATCTGATAGAGTTCGATATAGACTTCAATAACTCAATATATCGTTCAACGATACATAGGGAACTAATAGAATGAATGGCATTCAAATATCACTCTTATACGAAGAAGAAATAAACAAAACAATTATATTAATGAATCTCTTTACATAGGTTTACAAGAAATCTCCACACTCTAATATGTAATCTAATTTGCAGAAACCATTGCTCAACCTTGTTATCCCCAATTCCTAGGGATAACTAAGGATATAATGTCTCAATTCCCTTAGGTTGTAGACATAGAGTACCGAGAGATAACTTGACCAACAATGTCCACTTGCACATATATAGACCCACCTCACCACCACAGTTCCAAGTTCAACATGAGGGTATCCACCACATCAATTGGCTTCCAGAAGAAATTGGGTCTTTCTCCATGAGGTACAAGCTAGTTATTATGGTGAGTGTCATTTCAATATTTAAGGCATTTGAGTTTGTTTCATTTTAAACTGCTTTTGATTGTGTAATGTTTGCTTGGACATTATGCTATTTTCCATGTTTCACTTTGGTGGTTGACATTGCACACTAGTAAGTGGGTCACCCATAGGAATGGTTTTTCTACTAGGAGGTCCTCTTGATGATTCATCATTCCATTCTCGACCATACTTGTCACTTTCCACACTTCATCCCATCATATCCTTATATTTTTATATTTTCAGGTATACTTACCCAAGAAGGGATTGTCCCTCATTTCATGAGAAGGGGTTGAAGTCCTAGAGGCTTGTACCTATCAAAAGATAAAATCCAATCATGGACCTTATATATGATGGCCCATGGATCCCGAGGAAAATGAAATTTCTCTCATAAGAAACTGATGGGACTCATAAAAAATAACTAATGCAAAATGCCAACCAAGGTGGAGCACGTGTGGGAAATGTTTTTCATGCTTAGGTAGAATCCCCACACATGACTTCAACTTGGAGAAGCATGTTGTGACCAAGTTAGAGTCAAGGTGGGAATTGTTTTTCATGCTTTGGTAAAATCTCCACCTTGGCTTCAACTTGGAAACATGTTTAAAGGATAACAAGCAATAAATGGGCTTGGAAAAAGGTTTCATTGAAAATGAAGGTGAAACACACCCTCTACAAAGGCACCCATAAATGAGATACTATGGTCCCTTGTATGTCATGAACCCCATGCCCACGAGTCTTTCCCCCATTCATGTCACTTTTTCCACATGTCTTAGAGAGGGGCCCACTTGGAAAACATTCCTAAACTTGAGGTACGATTCACCCAATAGGTCGCTTTGTCAACCCTCTCATACCTAAACTTGGCAAATTGCATAGGGTATTTGAACACTTGTTTATTTTGATGAGGTAGTTTGGATGCACATGATTAGATGGATCTTTTATTGATTTGATTTATTTATCATGATGCATTTGACTTTATATCCTTGGAGGGTGTATTCATTGTCTTTGCAGGACCTAGTTGGTGGACAGATTTGGAAGAACACGCCTAGCTTCAGCTTCCTTGGGGCTTGAAGCCCACAGGTTGGATACCATGGCCCATACATCAGATGACGATGCTAGTATTTGGAGTCCTGAGGAGACACCTTGGAGGACCTAACCCAACCCTTTTCTAGCCCAACAACTTTCTCTTGAGGACAAAACATCAATTTTGAGGAGGTTGACATCACCCTAGGGTTAGGGTTGTGGTGGTGGTGTTGTTGCTTCTTAACACTTGGAATGTTTTGATGGAAGAGTTTTTTTCTTGGAGGAGAAAGGCCTAGCTCATGAGAGGGAGGACCTAGAAGTCCCAACGACTTCCCCTTTCCACTCCAACAACTTGCAAAAAGTGCCAAAACGTCACCTTAGAAGAGGGATGACGTCACATTAGGGTTTCTATTGTGCATTTTTAAAGTTAAATTGAATTTTATAATGTCAAGGGGAAAAGTGAGGGTTGTTGACCCCTTACTTTGTGGTTTACCCTAAAATTAAGTGGAAAAACACTTTTAGTAGGATTTCTATAAATAGAGATCATTTCTATTTCATTTTGATCACAACTCTCACTTGAGAGAAAAGATTCTTGGTTGAAATTTGCAACCTACTTGGGAATTTTTACATATATCTCTTGTCACTTGCTCTTGTAATGGTTTTTATTTGGCTATTGGATGGATGGATGATGCACTATATCTATTGGAGGTCTATTTCTTGCTCTATGGTGGATTTTCTTGGTTAAAAAGAGGTTTATCTTGTTAATGCTTGGACTAGGTAAGGAATCTTTGCTACTATTGCTTCTTTTCTTGGTTTCAAGGTTAATTTCATTAAACCTTTGGGGAGTATAAGTGTATACAACCCCAATAAGTCCATTATATTTTTCTTGAGATACTTTGTTGCATAAGAAATTCCTAAGAGGATTAAAAGGGTTTATACCCTCCTAGGATTTTTCCTAGCTGGTTTAGCTTGCCTTGGGAAGTAAAAGGGCTTACACCCCAAGGAATTAGCTCAACTAGATATTTAATTTTTTATATTCCACAACCCAATAGTTAAATTCACTAATCTTCTTGCATTGGAGAAAATAATCATTGCATTGGGATACATGAAAACATGAGATATTATAATTGTCTAAGCTGGAAACGTTTCCTTATGCGTTAAGCTTTCTTGAGCCACTAGGGAATTTTGATTGGTAAAGGATATCTTGATGTTGTTAAAAATGTATGCTACAACCATTAGGGCTGCTGCAAACTCTCTTTTTCATGCTTAGTTTCTCACTTTTTTACCGTTGAAAGTAGTTGGCAAATTGTTATTATATATCTACTTGATATTGGATAGTGTTGGGCAAGTTGTTAGGTAGTTTCTTGGGGTAAAAGTTGTTTTAGAAAATATTTTCTACAGACATTTGGCTGCTCTAAAAAATCCCTGAAAACATATTTTTACATCCTTGATTCTCGATCAAAACTTGTGCTAAATTATTGGAAAGTTATCTATTGGTTCAATGCTTCATTATCCAATAATTACTTGATAGTTTTGATGGTTATTTATTTAGTAAATGATTGATTCCATTTCTAATATAAATATTTTTTTATTTATGCAATTTAGGACATAAAGATTCACTTTCTTGTCCCTTTGACATTTAGGCTTGTATCTTGGTTATTTGTATTGTCTCGGGAAGGTGTAACACTCTGGTGTAGGTACCCAAGGCTTTGGAAACCATCCTCCATCCTCGATACTCATTATCAAGAATTTTATCATTTATTATATTGATCTATAGGGGCTTCACTTCCATCATATCACTTTTTGTCTCATTCCCCCCTAGGGTCACCCGGGACTCCCCCTTGTGTTGGATTCTTCCTTCACAAAAGAGAGGGAAGTTTTATTTGAGGTGATAGTGGGTAATATCTCCCACCGTTATCATCATCCAGTGGATTGGGTCAGGCTTTCCCAACCTACAGTTTGTGTGATAACATTTTGGCGTCGTTGCCGGGGAGTATTTTGAATCCTCTTACGTGTCCCAATGACACTTTGGCAAGCTATCATCCCAAAGCCTTTACCCCTAGATTTCTTGGAGAATCCACTTTAAGGATGTCCCCTTTCTACCCTTGATAATATCTTCTTGAATCCCATTTGGAAACTCCACCTTTCCTCGTTTCCCCCTTTCCATCCTTTGATGAGCCTTGATATCATCTGGAAACTCCATCAAGGTTTCTTTTCATTCAATGGAATTATGGCACCATGGGATGAACCATCATCCAAAACTTGTCATGCCTCGAGGAGGGAACTTTTACAAATGGAAATGGAAAAAGCTATTGATGAAGTTGTTGAGGAATTGATGAATCTTGTGAAAGAGTTATTTCAAAAATATGTCAAAGAACTAGCCCTTGAGGATGAAGAAATGATTGAAGAACAAATGTATGAAGAAAGTTACCAAGAAGATCCCGATGAAGTTTCTCATGTTGAAGATTCGGATAATGCATTTGATAAGATAAAGTCCTCATATCTTCCCTTCCATTTGATGAATACATACATGCCTTTGTTCCTCCTACACATCAAGAAGAGAACATGATGAATTGTGACCCTTTTGAAGATCTTGATGATACTTTATTCCATGTCTTTGGAAGTGAATAATTATTAGAGGATCCCTTGGATGCGACATATCCTTTTGGGAAAAATTAAGCAAAGCGCTTTGGATTGAGGATCAAGCCCCTTATGATGAAGAGGTGATGCAAGGGCATGCCCATGAAGAGAAAGAGGAATTATGATGAAGTACAACATTTTGAGAAACCTCGTAAGACATCGTTATATTTTCTCCCGCTTGTTGAAGGTGAGGATATCCAACCTTTCTTTCCTCCTGCACATGAAGTTGAAGAAGAAACTAATCACAATGATGAAGAATCTGAAGATTCAATTGAATTTTCCCTATCTTATCTGGTTCTTGCACACGAATACAAAGAGATGGTCATTTTCAATTGTATTGACGGTCTTATGAAAGAACCATTAGATATGGTTGATGGGAATATAAACACTTTCATACATATTGGGAGACACAAATGGGATTTTGGTCATTTTATTTTTGATAGAGACCCCATTTATGACATTGAGGGTAGCTATCAAGCAAAGGGGGTTGATTTTTCATCTTCATAAAACTGGTCTTCATGCGCATATGATTTAGATGTTTGGCAGCCTGATGATGATATAGTTAAATATTTGTTCCTTCCTTTCGAGGATGACCTTTCGCAATATTTTCATGGTGATTTTCAATCATCCCTTGGGAGTTGTGATGCTGAGCCTTTTGGGGATGTAGACTTGTTCTATGAGGATTTTCAACCACCTTCATGCTCAATTTTAAATGAACACCAGGACGTGGCCATTCCAGAGGAATCAAAGGATCACTCTACAAAGAGAAAGTTTTTCATCTTGGGGATTTTTATGAGGATTCCCAGATGAAGAGGAAACATTTTTCTAGACCCGAGTCTGTCCCTTACCTCATTTCTTCTTCTCAGGGAAATCATGGGGTATTCTTGGGATCTATCATGTATTCTCAGTATTCAAGAAGCAATGATCATGCTAATGGGGATGAAGATGAGCCATCCTCTACATATGATATCCCTCTTTAGATATGGATTGATCAATCTTGTGGCTATCCTTTTAGGAAGGATTTCTGGGATGATCAGAATTGGGGTTGCTCTTTTCAACAAGATTTAATCCCTCCCACTCATGTCCATGAGTTTCATTTCATTTCATGATTATATGTCTATTTATGCTCACGATTATTAAGTGCTCAAATTTTCCTTCTTGTATTGCATGATTAAACATAGGGGGAGATACCTTGATGAAATGATGAACACATTGTTGCACTAGTTGTATGACTTCACCTGACATCACCTATCACCTGATCTTTAGGGCCCCAAGGCCCCAGGTAAGTAGGTAGTTCATATTGATTTCTTGCATTTGCATATTGATTACTCATGGTAGTTTAGTTGAATTTTATTTTTCATTTTTCTCTACTTGAATTTTACTTTTATCATATTACATGTTTAGTTTAGAAATTTTTGAAACAAAAATGCTAAATTTTCTCTTCTAGATTAGTTGTATTTTTTTATTATATGGACAAAGGATGATTGAGCCATCCTACACTTAACGAGTTTGTTGTTTTAGTGTGTGTAGGCATAGGTTCACCAGGATATGTTGTGGTTCTCATGCACTCTACGATGAGTACATGTTCCCAAGTAGGAGCCAGACGTTATCCCCAATTCCTATGGATAACTAAGGAGATGATTTCTCGAGTCCCTCAGGTTGCATACATGGAGTATCGAGAGACAACTTGACCAATAGTGTCCACTTTCATAGATAGAAAACCACCTCACCACCACAGTTATAGGTTCATCATGAGGGTATCCACCACATCGGCTAGCTTCCATAAGACATTGGGTCTTGCTCCATGAGATACAAGCCAGGTATTAGGGTGAGTGTCATTTCAATATTTGAGGCATTTGAGTTTGTTCCATTTTAAAATGATTTTGATTATGTAACATCTGCTTGGACATTATGTTATTTTCCCTATTTCACTATGGTGATTGACATTGTGCCCTAGTAAGTGGGTCACCCTTAGGGATTGGTTTTCTACTAGGAGGTCTTCTTGACGAGTCATTGTGCCACTCCCGACCATACTTGTCACTTTCCACACTTCATCCTTTCATATCCTTATATTTTGGGATTTTCGGATATACTGACCCAAGAAGAGATTGTCCCTCATTTCATGGGAAGAAGGGGTTGAAGGCCTAGAGTCTTGTAGCTTACAAAAGATAAAATCCAACCATGAACCTTCTAGATGCTCGCCCAGGGATCCCAAGGAAAATTAAATGACTCTCATAAGAAAATGATGGGACCCCTAAAAAATAACTAATGCGAAATGCCAACCAAGGTGGAGCATGTGTAGGCACTATTTTTCATGATTAGGTAGAAGCCCCACACATGACTTCAAATTGGAGAATCATGATGTGAACAAGGTAGAGGAAAGGTGGGAACTATTTTTCATGCTTAAGTAGAAGCCCCACCTTGGCTTCAACTTGGAAACATCTTTAAAAGATAAGAGGCAATACATGGGCTTGGAAAAAGGTTGCATTGAAAATGAAGGTGCAGCACACCCTCTACAAAGGCACCCATAAATAGATAATATGGTCCCTTGTATGTCATGAAACCCACGCTCAAGAGTCTTTCCCCCATCCATGTCACTTTTTCCACATATCTTAGAGAGGGGCCCACTTGGAAAACACTCCTAAATTGAGGTACGATTCACCCAATAGGTCTCTTTGTCAACCCTACCATACCTAAAATTGGAAAATTGCATAGGGTCTTTGAGCACTTGTTTATTTTGATGAGGTAGTTTGGATGTACATTCTTAGATGGCTCTTTTATTGATTTGATTTACTTATCATAATGAATTTGAATTGATATTATGGGAGGGTGTATTCATGACATATATGGAAGAACATCTTTGCAGGACCTAGTTGGTGGACATATTTGGAAGAACAAGCCTAGCTTGGGATTCCTTGGGGCGTGAATCCCACAGGTTGGATACCATGGCCCATACACCGGATGACAATGTTATCCTTTGGAGGCCTGAGGAGACACCTTGGAGGACCTAAAATAGCCCTTTTCTAGCCCAACGACTTGCTCTCGAGGACAAAACATCAATTTTGAGCAGGTTGATGCCATCCTAGGGCTAGGGTTGTGGTGGCGGTGGTGTTTCTTCTTGAAACTTGGCACATTTTGATGGAAGAGGTTTTGAATTGGAGGAAAAATGTCTAGCACATGAGAGGGAGGCCCTAGAAGGCTGAACGAATTCCCCTTTCCACTCCAATGACTTGCAAAAGGTGCCAAAACATCACCCTAGAAGAGTGATGATGTCACATTAGGGTTTCTATTGTGCATTTTTTAAGTTAAATTGATTTATAATGTAAAGGGGAAAAGTAAGGTTTGTTGACCCCTTACTTTGTGGTTTACCCTAAAATTAAGTGGACAAACACTTTTAGTAGGATTTTTATAAATGGAGATCATTTCTATTTCATTTTGATCATAGCTCTCACTTGAGATAAGACATTCTTCACTAAAATTTGTGCCCTACTTGGGAATTTTACATATCTTTCTTGTCACTTGCTCTTGTAATGTTTTTTCTTTGTCTATTGGATGGATGGACGATGCTTTGTCTCTAGTGGAGGTCTATTTCTTGCTCTATGGTGGATTTTCTTGGTTAAAAAGAGGTTTATCTTGTTAATTCTTGGACTAGGTAAGGAATCCTTGATGTTATTGCTTATTTTCTTGGTTTCAAGGTTAATTTGATTAAAAATTTTGGGAGTATAAGTGCATACAACCCCACTAAGTCCATTATATTTTTCTTGAGATGCTTTGTTGCATAAGGAATTCCTAAGAGGAGTAAAAGGGTTTAAACCCTCCTAGGGTTGTTCCTAGCTAGTTTAGCTTGTCTTGGTGAGAAAAAGGGATTAGACCCCCAAGGAAGTAGCTCAACTAGCTCTTTAATTTTTGAGACTCCAAAACAAAATAGTTAAAGGCACTAATATTCTTGCATTGGAGAAACAAAACCATTGCATTGGGATATGTGAAAAAATGAGATATTATAATTGTCTAAGTTGGAAACTTTTACTTATGATTTAAGCTTGCTTAAGCCACTAGGGCATTTTGATTGGTCAAGGATATATTTCTTCCGTTACAAAATTATTATACAACCATTAGGGCTTCTACAAACTCTCTTTTTCAAGCTTAATTTCTCACTCTTTTACCGCTGAAAATAGTTAGCAAGTTGCTATTGTTTATCTACTTGATATTGGCTATTGTTGGGAAAGTTGTTGGCTAGTTTCTTGGGGTAAAATTTGTTTCTGTAGAAAATATTTGCTACAGCCATTTGGATGCTCTAAAAAATCTATGAAAACATATTTTTGCAACCCTGATTCTCCATCAAAACTAGTGCTAAATTATTGGAAAGTTATCTATTGGTTTAGTGCTTCATTATTCAATAATTACTTGATAGTTTTAATGGTTATTTCTGCAGTAAATGATTGATTCCATTTGGATAACAAGCTTCACTTGCTTGTCCCTTTGACATTTAGGCTTGTATCTTGGTTATTTGTATTGTCTCGGGCAGGTGTAACACTCTGGTGCAGGTACCCGAGGATTTGGAAACCATCCTCCATCCTCAAGACTCATTATCAATCCTTTTCTCATTTAGTATATTCACCTATAGGGGCTTCACTTCCATCATATCAATTTTCGTTTCATTTCCCCCTAGGGTCACCTGAGTCTCCCCCTTGTGTTAGATTCTTCCTTCACAAAATCGAGGGAGGGTTTATCTGAGGTGAAAGTGGGTAATATCTCCCATTGTTATCTCCATCCAGTGGATTGGGTTGGTATTTTACCAACCTACATTTTATGCGATAAAATTTTGGCGTCGTTGTCGGGGAGGATTTTGGATCCTATTTCGTGCCCTAACAATACTTTGGAAAGCTACCATCCAAAATCCTTTACCCAAAGAATTTATGGAGACTCCACTTGAAGGATGTTCCCCTTCCTCCCTTGAGGAGATCTTCTTGAAGCCCATATTGCGACTCCACCTTCCAAGAACCAACCTTTCCTTGTTTCCCCCTTTCCATCCTTTGATGAGCCTTGATATCATCTGGTGACTCCATTGACGTGAATTTTTAGCCAATGGAATTATGGCACCATGGGATGAACCCTCGTCCAAAACTTGTCATGCCTCAAGGAGGTTACTTTTACAAATGGAAATGGAAAAATTTGTTGATGAAGCTACTAAGGAACTAATGAATCTTGTAAAAGAGTTATTTCAAAAACCCGTCAAAGAAATATCCCTTGAGGATGAAGAAATTCTTGAAGAAAAAATGTATGAATAAAATTACCAAGAAGATCCCGATGAAGTTTCTCATGTCAAAGATCTGGACAAGACATTTGGTGAAGATAAAGTACTTATATTTTCCCTTCCATTTGATGAAGACATCCAGGCCTCTGTTCCTCCTGCACATCATGAAGAGAACATGATGAATTGTGACCCTTTTGAAGATCTTAATGATACTTTATTCCATGTATTTGGAAGTTAATAAGTATTAGAGGATACCTTGGATGCGATAGATCCTTTTGGAAAAAAGAAAACAAAGTGCTATGTATTAAGGATCAAGCCCCTTATGATGAAGAGGCGATGGAGGGGCGTGCCCATGAAGAGAAATGAGAATTATGATGAGGTACAAAATTTTGAGAAACCTCATAAGACACCATTATATTTTCTCCCACTTGTTAAAGGTGAGAATATTTAGCCTTGCTTTTCTCCTGCACATGAAGTTGAAGAAGCAACTAATCACAATGATGAAAAATATGAAGATTCGGCTGAAGCTGCCCTAGCTTATATTCTTCCAGCACACGAAGAAAAAGAGATGGTAATTTTCAAATGTACTAAAGGTATTATGAAAGATCCCTTGGATATGGTTGATGATAATGTAGACACTTTCATACAGATTGGGAGACATAGATGGGATTTTGGTCATTTCATTTTTTATAGAGACCCCATTTACAATATTGAGGGTAGCTCTTAAGCAAAGGGGGTTGAGTTGTCATCTTCAGAAGACTGGTCTTCATGTGCATATGATTCACATGTTTGGAAACTTGATGATGATATGGTTATATATTTTTTCCATCCTTTCGAGGATGAATTGTCGCTGCATTTTCATGGTGATTTTCAGTCATCCCTTGGGAGTTGTGACATCGAGCCTTTTTGGGATCCAGACTTGTTCTATGAGGATTTTAAACCACCTTTATCCTCAATTTTAAATGAACACCAAGACATGTTCATCCCAGAGGAATCAAAGACTCACTCTACAAAGCAAAAGTATTTTCATCTTGGATATTTTTATGAGGATTCACAAATGAAGAGACCAACCTCACCACCATAGTTCTAGGTTCATCTGTTGGACAACTAAGAGGGGGGGGGGGTGAATCAATTGTTACC
>SNQJ01S0143137.1:24321-48836 GCA_010110895.2 Picea sitchensis
AACTTGGGTCCATTACCCAAACTTGGGGTCTCCAACTTCTCATGGCCATAACTCTCTAACCGTGAGGAATTATGTGTCGTTCCACATACCACCAGAAATGACATGAAAAGCACTATCCATCTAGGATATTTTCCCTGACAAATTCACTTTCCTTCATCTCATTATTCCACAATTAAGCATGGGTTCTCTTACTCCACAAAGCGTCTTCTCGTGAGAGATTTCACCATAAGGGGACCACTTTGGAGCTCATCCATATTTACTTCTTATAAACTATGAAAAAAAAATAATGAGTCATATTTACATCAAACAATATTGGGTCCATTACCCAAACCTTTGTGCTATGAGGCTTTCTTCAAGGGTTGACATCAATGACAACCAACCTTAATCAACAAAATCATGCATGTTCAAAGAATCCAGTTGTTGAATATGATGAGGAGGATGGATATGCGAAGAGAATAATAAGTTGGTTTGGAGATACTTCAACTTATAATGAAGTACATGGAATACTGAAAATGGTGATACAATACTACAATGATCCAAGCATTGAACTTGTTGAAGAACAAATGATAGTGAAGGATGATGATGGTGTTGAAGATCATTGGTGCATAATCATGGAGAAATCCTTACAAAATGGTACAACATGTTTACAACAAATCTGTCATTTTAATAAAATATAAGAATAGAGTTTGTTTGAGCAGTCATGTAAACTGAACATGTATCTTAGATATATGCAATATTGGGTGCATAAATTTTTATTTAGTGAGCAATATTCTCAATAAGTTGAGTACATACAGATGTGTGAAGACAAGGAAATGACAGAAACCATACAAAAACTCTATGAAAATTTATAATATATAAATTGCAGTAAGGATGTGTACTAGTAGAGGAAAAGACTGGACATCAAATTGGACGAGTTATGGAAGAATTTGATGAAGGTTTGCAAGTGGAAATACCAAAGGAATAAGAAGAAGAACATAATTCCAGTACAACTTACTAAATAAAGAAAGGATTTTGCACAACAACAAAATAAAGTATGGGATCCTGGAAGGTTGTAGGAAACAACAATGCAGTAGCAAGGCAACAAGGCAAGTGGACAACACCATAATATTTGGGATACAGGAGAAATTCAACAAATGAAGACTCATGATCAAGAGATCATGAAAACTTTAACCCTGGGAGTCTGATGCAGGATAATTTCCTATAAGAAATCGATCACTTTGAGAAGACCTAAGGAGGTCTTAGAGTTTATTAAAGGGAGTGGGTTCCCTTAATTGAATTATTGTATTTTTCCCTAAGTTTGTAATTGTATTATAGAAGGCTAGGGTTGTTTTCCCATTTATTACGTAAATGGATTAATTGAGAAAATTGTTGAGTTAGGTGGATTTTCCTAAGTGTGGAGGATTTTATTTATTGATCCTCATCGATCATCGAGATCATAATTTCTATTGTTGCAGAGTTTTTAAGAGTTTGTTTGATGAGCTGGAAGTTGAACTTCCATGTTTAAATTGTAGCCTACGGGAAATAGAGAGGGTGTAAGAGAGAAGATAGAGAGGTGTGTGTGTAAGAGGAAAAGTGTGGCCAACAGGATGAATAGAGGCCAAATTAATGAAGAATCGGGCCAAGGTTGAGGAGAGGTCAATTAACAAAAAAAATCGAGCCAAAGGGAAGAATCCCAGATTTTGGAATCAGGCTAAGAGATGTTTTATGTAAATTAGATTACAAAACAGTGTGGAGATTTTGTGTAAACTTGTGTACAAAGATTCATTAATAGAATCATTTTGTTTATTACTTCTTCGTATAAGTGTGATATTTGAATACCTTTCATTGTATTGGTGCCCTATGTATTGTTGAACAATATATGGAGTTATTGAAGTCCAAATTGGACTCTATCAAATCTGTTTGTGCAGATTCTAGGGTTAAATTGTGGTTAGAACCTCAATTCAGAGCAGGAATGGATGATGAACCTTGATTTAATAAAATATTTTTCATTCTAGTGGTGCCATGTGTATTGTTGAACAATATATTGAGTTATTGAAGTCCAAATTGGACTCTATCAGATTTGTTTGTGCAGGTTTCGGGGTTAAATTGTGGTTACCTCAATTCAAAGAAGGAAGGGATGATGAACCTTGATTTAAGAAAATATCGGATCAATATGGTAGTGTGAATGGGTTTGTATTCATGGTGAGTGATAATTTGAACTCTACTCTGAATGTAGAGCAATCAAGGGTCGAATATTTCCAAAGAACTGAGTTCGAATCCCATTGAAAACATCAAGGAATAGAGACCACCAATCTATAGTGAGGTTATTTTTGGTCCATTGGATCAAGTAAGTAGACAATTCATGGCCATTGATTATATCGGGATGGGTTTTCTTTGTATATGTTAATTGGATGACTGAGATAGATCAGGGAGAACCTTTCCCAGAATCAATGGTCAAGATAAATTGGTATATCGTTGAAACTTGATTTGGTGATATCAGGACTCGATCTCCATAGGATTCCTGATGACGATGATATCCACTTAATGATTGCCAACAATGACATGTTTGGAAATCGTGTCGACAATGAATAGGAGTTTGATGGTGATAAAGGTAAAATAGATCGACAACGTACACTGCGACTAGATCAACAATGAGGATATATTTAAGCGAACTAGATCAATGGTTCGGGAAGAAGGCTCATGGAATCACTTTATTGGAGCGAAATCCAGAGTGGGGTCTAGTTTTGTCAAAATCCAACATATCGTCGGGACAGTTTGAACCCGTGAGTGCATCGATACTCCAGAGGGTCGACAATGACACCTTTAACATTTGGTTCGTGCATCGTGGTCCTATGGAAGGATAAGCATCGAGACCCTAGCACTTAGTTTGTTGTCAAAGTGGTGTAGTCTATGTGTGTTGATACTCTGGTAAAGAGGGATTTGATGATGTTTTATTACCAGGTCACAGCTTGTGGTCTTATGGAGAGTCAAGCTCTTGATATTGGTGTCTAGTTCATCATCGAGTTCGTTTAATTTATGCATGCCAACATTCTAATAAAGAAAGGGTTGATGATGACACACCTAGCACTAGGTCATATCCTTTGGTTCCATGATGAAGGTGTTATTGGATATATCGGTAAATGCAGAGATAAACTGATCTCCCTAGATCCACCTAGATCTAGAACAAAACAAGACAAGACATGGCACTTTCCCTAAGCTCTAATCATTAAATCCATCATCAAAGAAAGGATGAGTAACATACCTTTGAATATCTCTTCCTTATGTATTTATTGTCCCTGCTTCGTTCTGGTGCTCTTCTGCTATTGATCCTGCAATTAAACACAAACCAACCAAAGTGAAAGAAACAATAGTATATTCAATGAAGGCTTATACATGTGATCAAGGAATCATGTAATAAAATGAGAGTGATTTTATGGGAAAGAAACATGCCACTATATTATATTAAAAGAAAGTGGAAGATACAACCAAACAACCTTGATGTCGCTAAGTTCCTTTTCAGTGGCCCTTGCTCTTGACACACACATTTTCTCCAAGCTTGCATGAAGATGATCCGCAATAACTTGATAAGCTGAGATGAATCCTTCAAGCATCTGATGTAGAGTACCTCACACAATTCACAACCTATTCAAATTTAATCATTACTTACTTGCTCTTGCTTACTTAATGCTTAACCTTTTCCATGAGAAATCCATCATTATATAGGAGAAAGAGAGATGGTTAAAGAGATCAAGATGATCCCACCAAATCAGAGATTCGGGTAGGATCTCAATCACACGGATGCCACCTCATATTCTAGAATATTCCTTCTAGAAATTTCGTGAACTTCTTCCTTTTTCTCAGTTTTAGAACACCTCTGCACCCTGTCTATATAGCAGCCTGCGGAAACCCCCCAGTCTAGGTTTAGAGAAGCCTGCAGAAATCAAAATTTCCACACTATATAATACTACTAGCTTGTGACATCCTTCTAAAAACAAGCCTTGTAGAGCAGGAAACCCATTACTTTTCTCATGGGAAATATCCTTTTGAGAGGTTGAATACATGCTTGTAGACACATCACCAGGGTGACCAAAATAATGTGTAACAGAAGGAATGGACACCGATGAGTGAAGGAGTTGGTGAATAAAGGATTTGGCGCATGGTTATAGCATCGATCGAGTGGGGGATGAGGAGCTTAGTGCCAGATGCGATAAATGTTTGGATTTTGAAAGGGATATTAGCGTCAAGCTAAGAGGAACTTAAGGTAAGCGCTCTGTCACCAGATTAATAGGTGGACTGGTGTGTTACAGAGGCTCATAATTTTGTTATTGGAAGGCCCTTGGAAATTGAATGAAGCATTCAAGAGCAACTCGAGTATAAGAGTTGTCTACGAAGTTATTTTAACTATGTACTATGGGTTTGGACCAAGAGGTCGCCATCAAAATTCTACCACGATGATCCTAATAGTAACTAAGTGGTTGATGATGGAATGATAGCTTCTAAAACCAACTTGGATTTTAGTGTTTTTTCCATGAATTGCTAACCATATGCTAATATTATTTTCCAAAATAATCCCATATAACTTGGCCTAAAAGAGGACTAATCATAATGGTACTATAATTTGAAAGATTATTTTCCCATGTCATTAAAAATAGCGAGTCTTATTAAGATAAGTGGCATCTGTATCATCATAAAAGAATACGAAGTAACATAACCAATTATGCACTTTAAAAGTGCCTTGTTAATGATGAATTAATCCCCGAGCTAAACAAAAGTATCAAAAGTTCATCCCTTGAACTCAACAGTGATACAAGTATGGGATTTGACTCCTCACACATGAGATTTAGTGTAAAATATTACATAATCACCTCATTAAAAACCTTACAATACTTAAAATGTTATTGAAAAGTTATTATGAAACAATCTGGAAAAGTTAGAGGAGTGTTTTATCTTATTTTCCTAATATAATTTTCCTAATTTTCTTTCCTTATAGTTTAGTTGAATCCTTCCTATAAAAATGCCACATTGTTTATTATGAAAATGTTTATCATTTAAAAAAAACCATTATTTTCCATAAAGGTGTTACTTCAAAGTGAGACATGAGCACAAACTAAAAGATAAGCATTATTTCATAATATATAAAAAAGGGAGCAGGCCAAAGTCAATCTTAATCTTAGTATTAATTTTTAAAAATTTATTAAAAACTAAAACTTTTAAATTATTAATGAAAAATATTTTTAATATTTTTCATGAAGAATATTTTTCATATTAAAATTAATATGATAAATTTTAAAACATTTATGAGAAGCATTGATTTTTCATATTAAAATTAATATGATAAATTTTAAAACATTTATGAGAAGCGTTGATTTTCCCAATAAAGAACCATATTTTCAAAACAAAAATATTGCATATTCTCAACATAATAATGAGGATCTTAACCATATTTTCAAAAGAAAAATATTGCATATTTTCAACATAATAATGAGGATCTTAACTTAGATCAAAGCAATAAAAGATTTACAATTTGAATATGATATATTATTATAATTGTAATTTTTTTCAATGATGGTTGTTTTTAGAGTTGGGGTTACAAAGAAGTTCCCATGTTATAAAGATGATATATATAGTTTTTTTTTCTAATAGAATTTTTTTTCATTATATTAATATATCATTGTGAAATTATAGACGATATAATTGTATTTTTATCTGAAGCTATATAAACTATTCAAAGCATTTTAGACTATAGTTTATGGTCAAAAACAAAAAACTACTAGTCTTTACAAGACCAGAATGTCACCAGAGTTGAAAACTAATATATAGGTTACAATAAGAGAGTGAACTGGTAAAAAACCACCAGTCGCTCACCCCCAAAGGACCTCAAAGTGTTAGCCAAACACCACACGTCTCCAAAGGGTCTCGAAGTGTTATCCAAAACATTGCACGCCCCCAGTGAGGACCTCAAAGCTCTGGCCCAAAACCTTTTGAGTAGAAGCGGGGCTACAGACAAACCCACTGCAACAAACGCTAAAACCACTAGTGTCGAAACTCCGACAATAGCCACCAACATGCACCAGGAAGCATGAGTGTGAATAGATCCCACCACAACAAACCCCCAAAATCACCACTGCCACAACTCTGACAATAGCCACCCAGATTTGGACCCTCTTACACCAAAACAAACCATCTCTGCCATCAGATGAGGAAGGACCTGCCATCGCTCAGGGAATGACTCAGCCCCTAACAAGCCATCCATCGAAGAGAAAATGGCCCTCACTGCAAAGTTCTGGAAAAAACTCAGCCCCAAATAGGTCACCTCGGGCGGCTAGGGATAAACCCTAGCCACCACCATCTCCATTACTTTGCTATATAGAGTTGGGGTTACGAAGAAGTGCCCATGTTATGAAGATGATATGTGTTAAAGTATGAATCAATTAAAAAAAATTGTTAATATAATTGATTAAGTAAATTTTAATTTATGGGTTATAATAATATTGGAAATATTACATCTCGTTAATGTAATTTCGAAAGTTTATATATTCTTTAGTATTAATTTCTTAGATTATAAGCTAGTCCCACAAACAATAAGCACAATAGCAAAAAAAATAAAATATTAGAAATATCAAATTTTTGATAATGCAAAATATTAATAAAGAAGGTTTTTATGTTAGTATAATATTTATTGTCAATAATATTCCATGCAAATCATTTGATGAAATGTTCTCAAGATCTAATACTTGATGTAAAATTGATATTGTAAGAAGCTATATAACATTTTTATAATTAAAAAATAAGTTTTTAAATTGATTTTAATGGGTTGAAATTTATTAATAAAATTATTCAACACTTAATATGATAAAATTTAAGAAAATAACATTTCAACTAATATGCAAAGTTTTTGATGAATTTTATGAAATACCATCATGATCTAGTACTTATAGAGGCGCGAACGTCTGGTTTGAACTGGAGAGGCACCGGTTTGGACGGGCGCCACAACCCTTCGAACCTGAGCTTGGACACACTGGCTCGGCAGTAAGAAACCGTCTTCTGTTCAAATGGATCTCACAGTGGTGGGTCGAACAAGGCCGGACCCAGACAGCGGGTTATCGAGCAGGATTGACCGTTTTATCTCTTAGACTCGGCCTAACGACTCTTCCCTTTTTAACCCGCCCCTCTGGTGTCTTTTACTTCTTGGATACCTGTATCTTTCTTTAATCCGACCCTTTATTGGATCTGGAAAGGTTGTCTCTGCTCCTGTCAACCTGTCTTCTATTCCCACTTCAGACAACAGACCTTTCTCCCGAGGATTTGTTGTCTTAGCGAACTGTTTGATAACCATCTACCCTCTATATTCGCACTAAACCCGACCACTTTCTTGGAACGGGCAGGGACCCTCCTATATCTATCAGGACATTCCTGTCTCTTTCCCCACCTCAAACAGAGGTATTTCCCCCATGAAATCTGCAGCCTCTCACATGGAGACTCTAAACACGGACTCCACTGAAAGACAGAATGGGTACCCTTGGGACCACCCGGACATCATTAAATCTATCGATGAGATGATCAACAACCACTACCTTCAAGAAAAGCGCACTCCAGTCTCCAGGACCCCCGCTTCTGGCGCTCCTCCCCACACTTCCATCTCGGGAGACTCTCTACTGAAGCCTTTTTCTAAGTTAGACCCCCCTCAGTAGTATTCTTACACCAGGAGTTGTGGGATCCACCTTAAAACCATCTTCCCCTCCAGCAGACCTCACCCCATCACCACTCTAAAAAAGCCACAGAGGGTCTGGAAACCAAAAAAATCACACCCAAAACTTGTCCTCGACATGGATGTAGGACTTTCTGAGGCTTGCAACCTGGCACTCTGTGCCCTGGTTGGTAGACTTGCATACAAGGACAAATGCAACCTGCGCTTGGATGAGTGGATCATAGACTCCTGGAAACCTCTTCTAGGATATCTCCCCAAGGTACTATACCTCCAACATGGGTGGATTGGCTTCATTTTTAAGATGCCTGAGGATTCAGTCCGCGTTCTAGAAAAGTTCTGGGTAGTTGGCGGTGGAGGTCTCATGCTCAAGCGATGGAGGCTCAGCTTTAATCCGCCCACTGAGCATTTCTCTTACAGGCATCTCTAGGTCCTTTTACCAGGCCTCCCTCTACAACTCTGGAACCATCAGGCCCTCGAGCTCATCGGTTCATCTTTAGGACGTTTTTTAACAGTGGACACACCCTCTCTGGCTTCGTCTGATAGAAAAATGGCCAAGATAATGGTAGAAATGGATATTCATGTAGGACTCCTGGAAGTCCTGAATATTGACTAGAGAGGCATCCTCTTCGCTCAAAGACTCGACTACCTAGGGATCCCGTTCTGTTGCTCGTTTTGCCGCAGAATCGGCCACCTGAGACGAGACTGCTCCAAGCACACTTCCACTAAACCAGAGACTGATTCGTCGGAGGAGGTCGGCTTCAATGGCTATGATACACAGCCTGAAGATTTTGCAGAAGATTCTCCACCTCATCAGCAAGTTATGAGCCCTGATTTACAAGCTGATACACTGGTAAGTAAGATCAAGCTTTTATGTCCTTCGCTTTACAACTCCCTCTCTGCCTAGGAGAGACTCAAGATAAACTCGTAGGCTTCAAACTCCCTGCAACCAGAATCTACTGAAAATCCCACAAACCTTCCACTTTCACCCCCTATACCTGCTCGCCTAGACGCCCTGACATACCCTAACCCGCCACTAGAACCGCTTGGACTTGTTCCAAGGCTTCTAGCCCACTCTTCCCCCCCCTCTATCAGCCCTTCCCCACTCAACAACTCCACTATTTCACAGCCTCCTGCTGACTCTGCTCTCCCGGAAGATGATCCCACTCCTTCCCCTGGATAGACTGAACAACCTTTTTTGACTCGGGATCTAGACCAGTTGCTGCTTACCAACCCACCTGCACCCCCTCTACCCTTCGACTCTCTCCCCATCTCGACGTATCTCGACAAACTACTCATCCCACCCCCGGCCAACATCGACTCCACACCCTCGACCTCGGGAGTAAAATAACAACCTGCGACAACCCCCTCTTGATCCAGAGGCTTGGGCTCATAGCTCTCGCCACTCAAAACTCGCAGTGCGCGGAAAAAGGCATCAACAGAGACTTCAAGATCAACCTCTCTTTCTACTGATCAAACTACTCGGGCACTTAGAGGATTAAAAGCCCAAGCTTGGGAAAAATCATGATTCTTATCTCCCTCAACATCAGAGGGGTTGGAGGCCTCCTGAAACTAGCCTCCTTGAGACATCTCCTGGATAAACACAGACTGACGGTTATTTTCCTACAAGAAACGCTGGTGGAAGCTAAAGATGCCAGGAACTTTCTTTTCACTCTTTGACCAGACTGGATGGCTTGTGCGGCCAACTCTATCGAAACCTCAGGTGGACTCTTGGTGGCATGGGATCCTTTTTACTTTGACTTTAACCCGATGATTAGTCCAGGTGGAATTCTTTTAACCGGTACCTATTTGGAGCTTAACACCTCCTTGACCCTGCTCAATATATATGGCCCCTGTCTGGAATGCAGACTTTTTTGGGAGAAGCTAGACCGCCTTGGCATCCTAGCCATAAAAGATCTTATTATAGCTAGAGATCTGAACCTCACGCTCAGCTCAAAGGAGATTTGGGGCAACAAGGCAAAGATTGATCCACTAGCAACTTTTTTCACTTCTCTCTTCACAAAAAATGCACTAGTGGATCTGGAACCGACAGAACTTTTGCCTACTTGGTGTAATGGGAGGGTGGGCTCCTCTCGTATTGAAAAACACCTCGACCGTTTCTTAATTTCAGAAGATTTTCTAAACCCATCTCACTTGGCTCGAGCCTGGATTGACCTGCCTTACCTTTCCGATCACACCCCCATCTGCCTACAACTTGGAAAAGGTAACTTGGGATCGAGTTATCCCTTCAAATTCAACTCGGCCTGGTTGCTGGAGCCAGCCTTCGATCAGATTGTCAGATCGGTCTGGTCCGACCCGTCCCAGTCGCTTCCTGGAGATGCTCAGGGCAACTTGGTTAGGAAACTTAAATGTCTGAAGGCTAATACAATTAGTTGGCTGTAGAGAAAAAAAGCACAGGACGCAACCTCTCTAAACATATTTGAACAACAAATTTCATTATTACTCAGACTAAAGGCTCGGTTCGACCAGAAAATTGACATTGACGCCGATCTACATCATTTAGAGGCTGAACACGCGCACATCCTCCAGGCTGAAGAGGATAGATGGTGGCTGAAATGTAGAGCACTTTGGCTCTCTAGCGGGGACAACAACACCCGATTCTTCCACCGCTTCGCCAGCCACTGCAGAAATAAAAAGTTCATTTGGGATTTGGAGAATGAGGATGGGAACTTGTTACACAGGTCTGAAGACATAAAACAAGTGGCGCACAAACATTTCTAGTCCTTCTACCAAGAAGATTTGCAAATCTCCCTACAGGATCAGATCGAAATTGCACAACTTTTCCCACAGATGGTCACCATTGAGGAAGCGAGAACACTGGATGCCCCCTGCACAAAAGAGGAAATCTACCAGGTTTTAAAAGGCTTTAAAAAAGAGAAAAGTCCCGGTCCCGATGGATGGACTGTGGAACTCTACCTCCACTACTTCGATTTAATGGGACACGATTTGCTAGAGGCTATCGAAGATTCGAGGATCAGTGGGTTGGTCAACAAGCAATTAAACAACACTTTTATAGTCCTGATTCCTAAGAAAAATCACCCATGCCAGTTCTCGGATTACAGACCGATCTCGCTCTGTAATCTCAGCTACAAGATAATAACAAAGATCATTGCCAACATAATTCACCCTTTTCTCTCCCGGGCTCTGGCAGAGGAGCAGCTTGGCTTCCTCAAGGGAAGGCAAATTCTAGACGTTGTAGGCACCGCTCAGGAGTGTTTACACAGCATTAAAACAAAAAACTTGCCCACCATCCTCCTGAAATTGGACCTCAAATAGGCCTTCGACTGCATAAACTGGAACTTCTTAAAGCTCATCCTTCTCCAATGTGGATTTGGGGCTGCCATTACAAATTGGATGATGGGATGCAAAACCACAACCACCCTGGAAGTCTTAATAAATGGCGAGGCTTCCAAATCCTTCCACAGCGAAAGAGGGCTTCGACAGGGTTTCCCCCTCTCACCCCTCCTTTTCATTCTGTTTTTAGAAAGCCTCAGCATCCTGTTAAAAAGAAGTCAACTAGCCGACAAACTCATGGGAATCAAAGCTTCCAGACTGACTCAAATTCTGCATCTACTCTTCGTAGATGACATGATTATTATGACTTTATCCTCCTTGGCTGAATGGACATAAATTTTTATTTTGCTAAACTTATTCTTCTCTGTTTCAGGTCTAAAAATAAATTATCAGAAATCTATCTTCTTGGCCACAGGCGTGAGGGACTCTTTCCTGTTGGAGATAAAATCACTTTTCGGCTTTGATTTTTGAGATATGGCGGCTAGATTCAACTACCTTGGCTACTACATCAAACCCTCTAGCTACAAAGCAAAGGAATAGAGTTGGCTAATTGAGAAGTTTGAGCGCAGGATTCAACTCTGGTGTAATAGATGTCTATCCATGGGAGGCAGATACATTTTGATCAAGGCAGTTTTGGAAAGCCTTCCAGTGTACTGGATGGCTCTGGCACACATCCCACACTCGGTGCTAAAGAAGCTCCGCCAGCTGATATTTACATTCCTATGGAATGGCAGCAAACAAGGCAGAGGAATCCATCTCTATGGGTGGGAAATCCTCTCAAAGCCAAAAGCTTTAGGTGGCTGGGGCCTGAGGAACCCACACCTCACCTACCTTGCTCTCTCGGCGAATACGCTCTGGCAAACTCTGATGACACCAGGCATTTGGAATAAGCTTATAAAAGATAAATATATCTCTCATATGTCGGTCCATACCTGGCTCAGATCAGCCTCCTTTTCTCCCCTTGGGGGCTCACAAACATGGAAGCATTTACTAAAATCGCTCCCAGTGCTTCTACATTGGATCGCGTGGATGCCTGGCTCTGGATCTGCTATTGAAATTGGCAGAGACGTTATCCTTGGAATGGGAAAAAAGGACCTGCTCTCTACCCAACTGCTGGAGCGCCTACATAATTTAGGCCTTTTTTATCTGTTTCAAATAAAAGACACTCACCGAAGCAACACTCTTGGCAATTCCTGGGTTACTAGCTCCTCGCTGAATCTAAACAGCGAGCTCACAGCCGAATGGAATAGTTACACACTTCATCTTATTGAAGCTGACATCCGCCTACAGGATAGACCTGACACACTAATCTGGACGGGGGGCGATAAATCTGGCTACATTTCTGTCCGAAACATCTACAAAGCATTGACAGAAGCATCCCGGCACACTCGTGATCGGACTTGGCGCTCTCGATTGTGGAAGTGGAACTGTCCTCTGAAACTCAAATTATTCACTTGGCTTTTGACAGAGAACAAAATCCTTGTCTGGGATATCCTACAGAGAGGTGGCTGGTCAGGACCAAATCGATGTATTTTGTGCAAGGAGGATAGCGAAACTTCACACCGCCTCTTCGTGCACTGCCTTTTTTTCAAGCAAGTTTGGCACCATGTCACAGCTTCTCTAAAACTTACCGAATAGTGGCTTGGAACCTCGACGTTCTCTTGCTTCAGTTCTTAGTGCTCAAGACACCAGATCTACCCATCGCTGCTAGCCACTGTCTGTTGGAACATCAGGTTGGCAAGAAATGCAGCCATGTTTGATGATAAACCCCCTTCGGTTTACTTGGTGACAAACCTCATTCTTAATGCAGTTGCCCGACCTTCTCCCACCACTTCTCAGACAAAATGCAGATCTATTACAACTCTTCCTTTTGACAAAACCATTGCCTGGTTTGACGGAGCAGCACAACTAGATGGATCTCTTTGTGGGGCAGGGGGCCACATCTTCATCAACGTCCACACTTCTTATAGATGGACTCTGAATGGAGGACAAGGCACCAACACCAAAGACGAACTACTGGGGGCGTGGGATTCCCTTATCCTGGCTCAAAGGATAAACATCGATGTAATGATACTTCTCGGAGACTCAAAATTCATTATCGACTAGATAAATGACAAGGCTGACCTCCGATCAACAGCTCTGGAAAGCTGGAAAGAGAGAACTATCGAAGCCATAAGACTGTTCAAGATCCTCTCTGCCTCCCATATCTACAGAGAAGACAATGCTCTCGCGGACCATCTATCAAAATTGGCTTTAACCCATCTTCTCGGTTTCTTGACTTTCTCCAGATGGGAGGATGGCAACGAGGGCCCCCCAACTTTACTCAAAATCTAAAGTGGAAGCCTATCTGGATTTCAAATCTTTTGGTAATAGAACTATTGATCTGCAACATATTTTGTCCATTCGACGATCTTTCTGTTCTGTGTAACTGGCTTTACATTTCTTGATTTAAACTGGATTTGTCCATTTTACAATCTGACCGGATTCTGATGTTAATTCCCGGATTCTGTCCATTCGGCGATCCTAATGTTCTGTGTAACTGGCCGCTGATACACACACAGGTATCTGTTCTTTGTTATAGACGCTGATATGTAAATTTTTATATTCTGTTGAATATATAGAGTAACTTTTCCGTGGAAAAAAAATGTAAAGTTGATATTATAAGTAGCTACATAACCTACCTTTTTATTTTACTTAAAGCAATTTTTACAACCAAAAATTAACTTGCTAAATTAATTTTAATTGGTTGAAAATTATTAATGAAACTATTCAGTATTTTTAATATATTCAACATTTTTAATATGATAAAATATAAGAAAAAAACATTTCATCCTAATTTGCAATACAACTTCACTACATTATCATTTATTTATATTTATTTTAATTTTCAATCTATAGAGTGTTGAGATGGATCAAACCTCTAGTAGTGCAAATCTCTTTTTAAAATGATTTTTTTTAAAGAAAGCTCTAGCACTTCTAACGATTTGATCCCTCTAGATACTTGATAAATTCATCTTTAAGATGGATCTAAATGTGTGTTATTCAATTTTCATTCACATTAATTTTTTTATATATACATGATTATTTTTATCATTAGCATTGGCTAATAAAATTTTAACTTGGGATAATGGACAAAAATGAAACTAGATGAGGCTAGGATGATGTGTCTTTTGTAAAGTTGATAACGAGTATGTTGATCATATCTTTGTAACTTATTCTATCTCAAAAACATAATGGAATGCATGCTCGCAAATTTAAAATGGCATGAATAAATGGGATCAAGATTCATTGGTAGCATGCCTTGAGAACTAGATTATGGATAAATCTGAATCTAAACATAAACCTCTGCCATGTTTTGTTATATATGGTTTGTGGTTATTTGAATTTGAATCTAAAGGATGTTGAAAGAAGGTTAAAGTCGAAAAAGTCCTTGAATAACTTGTCATCAATTACTTAATTGCTTTGGGTTTTTTCGATAGATCTTGTCAAGGAAATTCATGTATGTGTGGTGATATTGGAATCTTTTTTTTATATTCTTCTCATTTCATAACTCTTAAATATACAACAGGGCAAGGAACCAATAACAAAGTCGAGTTTTTTTTTGCAAGCTTTGATCTTCTTGTGGTCTTCTTCTTATATGTCTTATGGTCTGACATTGATTTAGGATTTTTCGATCCACCAAGGGGAAACAAGAAGGATGGGAAACAAACACCATGAAACGTTTCTATAGAGAAAGGGCAGAGGGGTATAAAACCCTATCGTCGCCCATTTTATTCAAAAACTAAATATGCACATAAATCCAAAATGTCACAAGCCGACATTTGGTTAGGGAGAAGAGGGGTAATACCTCTACTGAGACTATTGATGCCAAACTCTTAAATTGGATTCCGAACATGGTATTTTCCAAAAATAGAGACACCATATGCCTCAAGATGATGACATTCTACTGGCATAACAAATCATTTATTTCTCAGGTGCTTGAAGAGAGGGGGACTCGATACAAGCAATCCTTAACAAATTGGACCTTATGGACTGGAAATATGAAGCCTTGGAATAATCAATGTAGGGGATTGAAGTCTTGGTGGAGGAGAAAAAACCAGACAAGCAAGCCCAAGCAACTACTCAACAAGTTTACAACTATGTAGAGTTAGCTTCGAAGGGGGAAGACCAATAGTGTCAATGCTAGGTCTCAGTGATTTTTGTTTGTACTCTCAATTTCATCTTTGAATGGGTGATTCATCTACCCTATATCATAGAGAAATTTGGTCTCAATAACGTAACCAACCACCAACAGGCTGGCCACACTACTTCAAATCGCACTTCAAGAACTGATTTTGAATTCTGATAGCAATTAATTAATAAAGAAACATGAAAGAAATGAAATAATCGCACATGCAATAATCAATATCCATGATAAACTTAAAAATAATGCTTAATTATTCCATGCATAGCAATAACCAGCATGAAGACACATTAAAAATACATATCTCAGAGATAATAATTAATACAGAGTGGAAATAAATATACAAGCAGAGAAACACATGATCGAGAACACTTTTATTTAATAAAACTAATCACCAACTAAATTCATACCAAGGACATTCCACCCAACCTTAGACATTGTTGTTCCAAGTCTCAACAATAGGTCACCCCCGAGCCAAGGTTGTGAATCCATAAGGATGGGTTTTAGAGCGACACTCATTTTCCCAAACCATTTAGTACTCAATCCCTCACAAGTTTCTCAACACACAACAATCTAGAGTACACCAACTCTCTTCTCTACACCACCCAAAGCCAATGAACCCCCTTCACTACCACGCAGTGCCTCAGGATGTCCACTTCTTTCCAAGGCTCCAGTGCATTTGGACAAGAATATCCATGTTGGGACTCTAAGGACTTGCAGTTTTGAACAAATTTTAGCACATGCCAATGCATCTTAAGAATACATGCATCGATTCATGATTAGAATACACTAGTAATTACTACAACTAGTGAAACAATCGTTCATTTCCTCAACAATTTGCCCCCATGTGCCAACCAAGAAAAAGAATGAATGAGGAATAATTAATGAGGAACCAAAATGAAAAATTGAACCCCCAAACAACCCACAAGAGAGGTTTATATATTTACATGGAAATCAAGAACCACATGGTCTTTCTCCAAGAAGCTCATGTAACCACTTTTCTCAATTAAAACCAATATGGGTAAATAAAATATAACAAAAAGACTTAGCCCCTTTAGTCCTCTCTCTCGTGGAATCATATCCCCCTATAACTCTTGTCCTTTTTTGTATTGCAGCCAACGATGTATTTAATTATTTGCAATGATTCCTAGGCACTCTCACCCCTTTTAATTATTCAGGCACTCTGGTCTTTCATCAAATAAAAAATATACATTATTAAACTAGGGACTCAAAACTGGGGTACTATAGTATCATAGTAGGCACAAGTCTTATGGTTAGATTTTAGTATTTCTCTATTTTTGTATCAAGTCCTATGAGGATATGATCCAGAATTGGATCTCGGGACCAAAATGGGTCTAGGAAGGCCTAAAAATAAAAGTTCTTAGAATGGCTTCAAAATGGACATGTGCATAGACCTCGTCGATACGAACCCAACACAACTTGAATGAGCTCAAAAAAATGTCGTATGCTCCAGATATCGATATCTGTTCATTTTTCCAAATAAGAAAAAAAATGATGACTGTACAGTTCGTACAGTCCGTACAATGCCACATGGAAATTGATTGTATAGGTCGTATGACCATACAAATGATGTGGTAGAGTACATGGCACTGATGTGTACAGAGGTTGTTGACATGGCAGGTATACGTGGCACAATCGTACTGATGACATGGCAGGTTCGACATGTGGCAGGTACAGTGGTACGTCTGTATGACTTACGTGGCACGACCATACGACACGTGGTTGGTTGTTGATGTGGAAGATGTGTTGGACGTTGACTAGGTATGATAGGTGGTCAAATGAAATTATGACACATGGTAGTTTGAGGGCAAGTATCAAGGTGCCACGTGGCCCAGACATGGGTTGCCATGTGCCACCCATCCATTGGCTAATGTTTTTGCAAAATTTGTTTGGAGTTCAACGGATATGAACCCCCGACCTCCATGGGAGCAGAGACTTCACATAGGTCAGGAACTAGGCCACATACCTAATAGTTCTTACCTATATATGTTTTCATATATATATATATATATATATAAGTTTACATGGAGTTTTGGGCCAAGGCAGAAAGGGTAGAGTCTAGCTCTAGCCCATGGTCTTACCACACAACCACACTCATATGACCCTACACCTATACACTTGGCGGGTGCATAAAGGTTAGCACCCGTTCGGTCAGTCTAGCCCATAGACCAGGGCGCTAGTCCAGGGGCTTAACCATTGGGGGCTCTAACTAATGTATTGCGCGTGGAGACTAGCTTGCGACCACATGCATCATACCATAAGACTGAGGTCAGGACTTAAGGGGGCCAGTGCATAACAGTTAGTGCTTGGCCACATGGAGGTGCCCCACATGACCAATAGCCCTAATAAAGGGGGTTTCACCTTGTATATATGCACAAAGTGGCTTTTAATACTTTATATTAAGATTTTAATTGGATTTGGCAACGGTTTTAAGAGAGTTTTGGCCAATATTGGGGGATATTGGGCCCTTTTTTAGGCTAGATCTTGGGGGGAAGTTGGGAAATGATTACCAAATTCAGATATATATAAACCAAGGCTTCTTGAAGCCATGGAAGAGGTTCAAAATAGTTTTATGTTGAATAATTTCCAAGCCAAAGCCATTTTTATGCAAAGAAGTTGTCAAGGAGAACACCTTTGCGATCCATTTATGGGAGCTTCATTCATCTGATTTCAGTGCCGTCAGTTTTGTTGGGTTCTAGAGATATGGTGGAACAAGACCAGATCATTTTGTAATCCTTTTCTCACTATTGTGATGTACTTTTAAATCTTTGAATAGAAAAAATAAAAGCCTCACCCACTAAGACAAATGCACGGAGATGTAGGCGACATTGCTGAACTCTGTTATCACATTGGTGTTTATGGTTTGTTGATCCTCATGATTTATTTAAGATATGTATATGTTTATATGGTTGTTATGTTTCCTCATTATTTCTTTCTCTTTCATTAGATTCCTAAATGGTAAAATAACTCATGCATAATAACTCAACCATTGTCGTATAAAAGATCTTTTCAGATCAAGTGGTATCAAAGCTAGTTAACGTTTGGATTTGAGTTTGCATGTTACCAGGGAAAAGATACATCATGGTGAAGGCGATATTGTTGAATAGAATCCATTGATTAGATTGAGAAAGAGAACTTCTCAAAGCGAGAAGATGGCATTGGAAGAGGGACTTTCTCAGGATGAGAAAGAGTTTCGAAAAACTTTCTTCGCCACGTCGGAGATGATGAAGGTTTTGTATGAGGATTACTTGGAACGGAAGAGACCAAATCTGGGTGAATCTTCAAAAGGAAAAAGTGAAGAAGGAGAGGATCCTCCTCAAATTCCTCATTCACCTCCATATTCACTTCCTTCTTCTTCAAGTTCAAGTTCTAAATCCACTACAAAGAAACATGTCCATAAACATAAGAATGAAATGCCTTTACTAAAACTTGATGTGAAATTTGAATTACCTATGTATGATGGTGAAGTTAATGCAGAGAGACTTGAAAATTGGGTCATACAGATGGAGTTTTATTGCAATGTGCAACAAATCAAGGATGAGAAAACTCATATCAAGTTGGCTTCTGTTAGACTTGCAGGCACAACACTCATCTGGTGGCAAAACAAGTTGCAAAATGGCACGCAACAAGCAGGTATTGTATTTCCATCATGGAAATTTTTTATTTCTACACTTAGAAATCAATTCTATACTTTGGGTTATAAATAGAAAGATTTAATTGAATGGAAAGATATTAAACTAAGAAAAGGACAAGCAGTGCAAGAATACACCAATGACTTTCATAAAATGGCATTGATGTTAGATATTCCTTTACATACCCAAGAAACTCTTATGAAGTATATAGGAAGTTTACCTGCACATATTCGAAATATTGTATTCATGTTTGGACCTACTAATCTTGATGAGGATTTTGTTCAAGCGATATACATTGAAGCAAGGAAAACAAGAGTTGGTGTATCAGGGGAATCGTCTTCAAGGAAAGAGGACAAAAGGAAGTGGAATGGCAAGAAGGAAAATTCAGTGGAAAGAAAGGAAGATAATCCCTCTTGCAAGCATTGCAAGAAAGAGGGGCATGATGAGAACCATTGTTGGCAATTGAATCCCGAGAAGAGACCAAAGTGGTTCAAAGAAAAGAAAGGTAGGAAAACAGTCGCAGCAACAAAACGACCAACAAACTTGGGCTCAGATTCAGGTGATGAATCAAAAGTCTCATTGGTGGGTATGACAGGTAAAATTGGTGATGGATTTGATGCTAGAATTACTTTGTTTCACATAAGGGTCATAATGCGACATACTAAGGTCGACACATTGATAGATAGTGGATCTCAATCTAACTTAATTTCAGAGGAATTGGTTAAGCAATCGGGATTAAAAACTTAGATACATCATAAGCCTTACACACTTAAATGGATAAGCAACAATAATCAATTGCACATAACAATGCAGTGCACATTAAAATTTACAATTTCATCTAAGTTTGTGGATGAGGTAACATGTGATGTGGTGCCACTAAGTGAATGTGGAATGGTCTTAGGCAGTCCTTACTTGTATGATCGTAAAACAATCTTCTACAGGGAAAAGAATCAATATCATTTAACCAAAGAAGGACAAGAATATGTTATACATGCTCATCATTAAAGGCAAATAACTCTCTTCAAACTAAGGAACAATTAAGAAAGGCAGCTCAAGCAAGAAACACACCTATAATTGTTTCAAATCAAGTAATTGATCTTAAGAAAGAACATGAGATGATTGTAGAATGGAAAATCAATCACACTTTGCTTCAAGATAAGCTAATGTCGTGCAAATATTACAAACATATCAGCTCATTTGCAATCATATTTTTGATGCTATCATTAGTAATGTTGTCAGCATGGATGATAGTGTCTTCAGTAAGATGTGATGGAGTACAAATGGCTAGCAATATGTTGTCAGTTATCATGATTGTTTTACAGTTGATCTTGATGAGACAGGTGCACAAGACAAAGTTTAAAGATAGGGAACAAGTCAGGTGGCCTATCCCGCACTTGATGACTGGTCAGTAACCTTTTGGGGACCAAAAGGTCTTTAGTGGGGAGGTGTGATCCAGAATTGGATCTTGGGACCAAAATGGGTCTAGTAAGGCCTAAACATAAAAGTGTTTAGAATGTATTCAAAACAGATGTGTGCGCAGGCCTCGTCGATACGAACCCAACGCAACTTGAACGGGCTCAAACATACATCATATGCTTCAGATATTACGACCTATTCATTTTTCCAAACATTCAAAAAAAATGATGATTGTACAGTGCCATGTGGCAGTTGACTGTACAGGTCGTACGATCGTACAACTGACGTAGCAGGGTACATGGCGCTGACATGGACAGAGGTTGCTAATGTGGTAGGTATACATGGCACATCTGTACCGATGATGTGGCAAGTCTGACATGTGGAAGGTACAATGGCACGCCCGTACGACTGACATGGCACGACCGTATGAAACGTGGCTGGTTGCTGATGTGGCAGATGTGTTGGACGCTGACTGGGTATGAAAGGTGGTCGAATGAACAAAATACACGTGGTATATTGAGGGAAAGTAGCAAGGTTCCACATGGCCCAGACATGGGCTGCCACGTGGCACCCATCCATTGGCTAATGTTTTTGTAAAATTTGTTTGGAGTTCAACGGATTTGAACCCCTGACCTCCATGGGCGCAGAGACTTCGTGTAGGCCGGGCACCAACCCGCCTACCTAATAGTTCTTACCTATATATGTTTTCATATATATATAATTTTACATGGAGTTCCGAGCGGAGGCGGAAAGGGCTGGGGTCTAGCCCCAACCCGCGGTCTTACCACACAAACACAGTCATATAACCTACACCTATACACTTGGTGCACACATAACAGTTAGGACCCAGTCGGTCGAACTAGCCCACTGACCAGGGCGCTAGTCCAGGGGCTTAACCATTGGGGGCTCTAACTAATGTATTGCACGTGGAGACTAGCCCGCGACCACATGCGCCAACGCACAACTATTAGCGCCTGACCACATGGAGGTGCCCCACATGACCAATATCCCTAAGAAAGGGTGCTTCGCCCTATTTATATGCACAAAGTGGATTTTAATACTTTATATTAAGATTTTAATTGGATTTTGCAGTGGTTTTAAGAGAGTTTTGACCAATATTGGAGCATATTGGGCCCTTTTTGAAGCCATATCTTGGGGGGAAGTTGGGAAATGGTTACCAACTCAAGATCTATATAAAATAGGGCTTCTTGAAGCCATGGAAGAGGTTCAGAACATGTTTATGTTGAATAATTGTCAAGCCAAAGCCACTTTTATGCAGGGAAGCTGTTGAGGAGAGCACCTTTGTGAGCCATTTCTGGGAGCTTCGTTCATCCGATTTCAGTGCCATCAGTTTTGTTGGGTTCCAAATATCTGGTAGAACAAGACCAGATCAATTTGTAATCCTTTTGGCACTATTGTGATGTACTTTTAAAGCTTTTAACAAAAATAATAAAAGTCTCACCCATTGAGACAAAGGCCCGGAGATGTAGGCGAGATTGTCGAACTTCGTTATCACATTGGTGTTTATGGTTTGCTGGTCCTCATGATTTATTTCATATCTGTACATGTTTATATGGTTGTTATGTTTCCTCATTATTTCTTCCTCTTTCATTAGATTCCTAAATGGTAAAATAACTCATGCATAATAACTCAACCATTGGCATATAAAAGATCTTTTCGGATCAGGATAAGAGGCTAAATTATTTCCAAAAAGTCGGTAGTTTTGATTATCATAAGTAGAACCCACCTCGAGACCTTAGCCTCGAAGATATGTTCTTATTTTTGTATATTAATAATGAATGAGTAGCTAATTTACGAAAAGAAAAATCAATGGTTAGAGTTTCCATGAAAGGGAGAACTATAACTTTTAATTAAAAAATTATTGGATATGGGGATAATTACCACTCAAAAGAGATAAATTTGTCCTCTAACTAATTACTCTAATATGAATACATATTTAACTTTATAAACATTTTCTTTAAAATTCTAATTTTAATTAATAATGGACTATCTATTATAACTCTATGATCAAAATAACTAACTAATCCAATTTCTATAGTTGCCATATTTATTATTAAAGAGAATAATTTACTTGTTCTCATTATGGTCGAGTCTCTATAATTCTATGATCAAAATGTCTAACCAAATCAATTTTCCCCATCTTAGTGGAGACTTCAACTTTTGTAACCATCTCTAAATTAAGTTAGAGAAGATCAAAATCTTAAAATATATTTAAGATAAAATAATATTTTTTATCAAACTTATATCTACATTTCAATTTGAATATTTATCAATATCCTTATCACATTCCACGGAATAAGGTTTATTTGAAACCAACAAATCAATTGATATACTTAAATAACTTCCACAATTATAATGAAAAACCTCGTGCGATAAACATGATACATTTAAAACAAAGAAAATAGTCGCAAAGCAACTAATCATTGTCTTAGTTAAATATGTTTAGCATCAAAATTCTTTGTTTTTAAATTTTTTCCTAACAACATACATATATGGTAAATTCAATGTCATTTATTATTCAAGTGAAAAATTGAAATTTGATAAATAAACTTTGTGTGGGTTATCAATACCCTTCTTTCCTTATATATATATGTAAAACAAGATTATTAAAATATAGAAACAAAAAATTGATATAAATTAATAATTATTATGAAATCCAACTTTATATATAAATTTATATATATATATATATAATAATAATGTTTTCATAATAATAATATTAATCTAATTTTAAAGTACTGCCAAACCATACATCAAATCAGTGTATGAGAATCTCTATTTGTGGGATGATTTGATTTATAGGTAGGCATTTTGACTAGAAAATATAACAAGAAAATTATCCAAAATCCATCACAAAATAGGAGAAAAATGTAGAAAAAAACAAAACCTACCTCTTCAGTGAAATATCAAACTAACACGTATTACTAACAACAACCACATTTAAATAAAAAATGATTAATATACACCAAATAGCGCGATTAATATGGTGACATAAAAATGTCACTAATATTTTCTATTAAAGATATTTTATTTTAATTACACATCGTGAATCAATGATTGATATTTCATTATTCACGGAATATTTTTGTGACTACATTAAATCGATGGATCTACTTTAAATGTTTAATAGGACTATAGTTAATCATGGAATCCATGGCCTCTATTGAGCTGTTGGGATAGTGTCGACTGGCACGTACCATACATTGTTGGTTATGGTCTTGTTTTGGTGTAGCAATTATAGTGTCTGATCATGGTGTCAAACCTATTCTATTGCATTTTATTTATATTTTCTTGATTCTCTCTCATATGAATATACACCATTGGTTTTAAAGGAGTGTTTGTATCTTCATACTTTACAACATTCTAGGTTTCCAAGTATGCTTGAACTTTGCAGCAGGATTGGCAGTATAATGAATCAAAGTTCCATTACCTATCGATTTTTATCTTTATGTTTTCAAATTTTTATGTTTAAAGATTTTTCTTTAAATTTGTATACTTTTAAATTTTAAAATGTAAATGTAATTGATCATGAAATTTGATTTCTAATGTGGTTGTGGTTATATTGATTATGAAAAACAATGAAACAATCACATTAAAGATTTATATGATGGAAAAGAAAAGAAGGATGACGAACATAGATTGCAACATGTATTAATAAATACATTACTAAAGTATTAATACATTGATAAAATTTAATACATTAATAAAGTAGTAAGACATTGAACTTAATATATTTAATAATACATTATTGTAATGTATAAATTAAAGTACTAATACATTAATGTATAATATAACATATTAAATTATTAATACTTTAATAATGTATTAATACATTAAAATATGTATTGATTGATTGATAAATACATTAATAATGTAATGTAACATTAATGAAACAATAATGTATTACATTAATATAATGTAATAAATTAAAGTAATAATTTACATTAGTATATAAAGTAACATATTGATTGATATGTTAATAAAGTATTAATATACTAATAAAATAATACATTAATGATGATGATGATGATGATGATGATTAACATCCACTAAGACCTAATTGGTCTATCGGACCTTAAGAGGGTAAGTGATTACTTATTATTCTTTAGGATTTTGTTTCTGTGCTCGAAAAGCATTAAGAGAAGCTTTCCAAGATCACCATACTTTTGTTGAGTTAAGAGGTTAGGAAGGTTGGTAGTGTGATCAATATTTTGAAAATGAGATCTAATATGGGTATAGGCTG
>SNQJ01S0143138.1:0-12260 GCA_010110895.2 Picea sitchensis
CATCCTATATTTATACTGCTCTTCATTAGCTGTCTGGGCCGACTTCTCTTTCTGGAGGCTACAAAATCAATATTAATTATTTTCTTTAGTTGACTTGTCTTCTAGGGTTATGTCCAATGCTTTAGGGTTTCTTCTTGCTTCTCAGAATATTCTATTCTTGTCAAGGTTACACTTGGAGGTTTAATACCTCCAGAATATACCATAATATCAAAACTCCCTCCTATCTAGGGAGGTATTTAAAGGTAATGGTCTTAGGCACAAACATACCATTCAATCGATAGCATCATCATAGCTACATAGACTATCTCATGGTCAAATCATGAGCACCATCATCAATATAAGTATCATCTGATAGAATCAACTGTATCATCTCTCAAATCCATACTCCATCTGAGTAATTATGCATGATGCTGGAAAATTCACTCACTCCACAGAGTGATACAAGAACCATTTTTCTAATATGGACATATGTCCTAGAAGAATAACTATTCCAACAGATGTTAGAAGCCAATCCATGGGCTACAAGGAATATTCTTTTAATGTAGACATATGTCCTAGAAGAATAAATGTCCTGGACCATTTTCTGCCTGGAGAATGTATGTCCACCAACACACTGACTATCCATCTAGTTGATAATCATTTCCAACACTATTGATAGTCTTCATGGCAATCATAACAATTCCATTCAATATAACACAATTGTGTCTATCCATAGTAGTACACAACTACTATCCAGTGGTACACAACCACACCAAGTAGCACACAACTACTTAATTAGTGATACATAGTCACAACCAGTGGAACACATCCACCACAATAGCATACATCTACTGTCCAAAGACATACAATCTCCACAATAATCATATCATTTGATATCAACCTACATAAAACAATATCATGATATAAACTGAGTCATCTGGGCCATTCTTCCACTCACATCTTTGATATCTGGAAGAGAATATGCCCTCATAAGGTAAAACATCAACCATGGGATATCTGAGCTATTCTTCTCAAGCACAAAAGAATAATTCTCCCTGATTTCTGAGCTTGGACCATTCACCTAACCGGGCCATTCCTCTGGCACTAATCATAGTGAAACCTGGAGAGAATGAGTCTGCCCTAGGGAATGCCTGTCCCTGATTGCTGAACTTGGACCATTCACCTAACTGGGCCATTCCTCCAACACTAATCATAGTGTAGCCTAGATAGAATGAGTCTGCCCCAGGGAATGACTGTCTGGACCATTTCCTAATGGAAATGACTGTCCTGCACCAACCTCCAAAACAGACTATTCTTCAAAACTGCTCACAACTGTGAACTTCAAAAGAATGACTGCCCGACGAGGAAAATCATTCTACTTGACCACTACTCAGAGTGATTTCCAATAATAATGATTTTCCTAGACCATTCCCCCACATTGGCCACAAGGAGAATCACTATCTATGGTACCTCAACAATCTAACAGACCATTTTCATTATGAAAATTACTATCCGATTTGGACCATTTTCCAAACTGGAAAATGCTTATCCATCAGAAATATCAAACCCCTTTTCGAACTAGAAAGGAGCTGCTCATCCTGGACCATTTTTCAAACTGGAAATGATTTTCCATGAATCAATAACATATCAGTGCTCCCTCCCAACCTGGGAGTAATCTCTTCCTTTTTCAATAAGGAATCCATCTCCACGAGATCCATCATGTTTCTTGAGTATGTAAACTTTTCATCTTGGACATAGGATTTACCAAAATATATGCTATCTGGTCATATTTGGAGATATATTGGAGAACCACTTCTCTTTTCTGGACTTCATCACGGAGAATGTAATGCTTGATGTCAATGTACTTCGATCTGTCATGGAATACTGGTTTTCTCTGAAGGATTCATATAGCTCTATGATTACAATATATCATGGTCGAATTCAACACTTTTGTTTCCTGCTAGCTCATGACATCGTGGAAAGGCTCAAACTGAAACATATCCAAGTAGCACTTCTTATGCCATCATGAGATTTTCCCATGGATTAACAATCCATCATCTCAGACTTATGAGTAACTATTATGATACATTATCTCTGTCATAGAAAGTTTTCACCGCGCTTCTGTTGTATATGAGATACTCTGCATAAAGTTGTTTGAATCCATAAAAGGTCTTCCTATATCTGCATACATGGGTCTCTTTCTGGTGTAAGCTTCTTTCTCACTTTCTTTATTGAGAAGAACAATATTTTACATGTAAATTCCAATCCATGGATACTACAAGAGGTATATTTGGTTTACTGGAACAAGTTGTTGTCATAGTCTTCTCCCTCCTTCTGGAAGAACCTCTGAATCTTCCAATGCTTCCATTCATAAGTATTTTTCACATTTTCTTACATACACTGTTCTTTATCATAACTTCCATTTCTTCTGCTCGATTTCTTCTTAGTGGGTTCAAACCAAGTTGGTAGTCTTGTGATTCTCAGTATAATAACTGGTTGTTCTTGCTTTTATTTCTTGGAATCTTCATGTTCTTCCTCATGTCTCTATTTATCTCTTGGGTCCATGGGGTCTTCTATATTCCCTTAAGATTCCAACTTCTTCCTTTCATCATAGGATCATGGATGTAGATGGACAACCAAGGATACTTTAAGGCTTCTTTTTGAAGAAGACTTCTTATAGAGTCAAACTGAACACATGCTGCTACTTTCAATGGGAATATGGATAGATACTTCATAATCCTCAATGGATCATATTTAGGATTAGTTCCTTCCTAATCCTTTCTTCATGTATGAATTCATGCTCTTATTTTGGAATTCTGTAATCAACTCCCTCCATCTAAGATAGTCCACGCTTTTGTCTGTATCCTTATTTCCTTCTGCAAGGTGTCACAAGTATTTTTCTTATTTTCTCTTGATTGTTGACTTCTTTATATTTTGACTCCTTCTGGTTCTCTTCAAGCTTGATTCTAATTTCGGCTTATCTAGCAGTTTTTACTTATATAATAGCTTGTACAATAATTTTTACCAAAGATTGTCAACATACTTCATCTTTTCATGTGTATTGCTTTGGCTTATAGCCATCGTGATAACAATCCTTATCTTGTTGTTCTTCCATAGGTGTTGTTTTACTTGAACATTTTATCTTCTAAGAAACAGATATACATGATATGTACACAAAATATGTAAACATGGTATGTACAAGAACTTTGAAGGATATTATTACCTTGACTTAGAAGAAGAAATATGCTTCATCTTGTTTGACTTTCTTTGAAAGTTCATTTTCTTCGACAACTATTGCTTCGTGTGTTTCCTTCCTTTTCTTTAACTCAGGACAATGATTCTTGTAGTGACCATATTTTCGATAGTTGAAGCATTGTATTTTTGTCCAAGGTTCTTCAAATGTGGGATACTCCTTTATTGTGTTCATGCTTGTGGAAAATGCATCCCATGTCTTGGGAAGGCCATTGAGTATTTACCAATTCCTTTTCTGAAATGATTTCTTCAATAGCTTGTAGTTCATCTCTTAACTGAGACATTCTATGATGTTATGTTGTCATCATCATTCATTTTCATGTCACGGAGCTCATTCTTCAGACTCGTTACTTTTCCGATCTTTCTGACTGAGAAGAGGTTAGTTAGGGCATCATACATCTTCTTGGATGAGTTAAGATGAGAGGTTTAGGGTATCAAGTGGTCTTTTACAAAGTCCACTATGATACTCATGGAATTGATGTCATTGTCTTTGAACTTCTCCATAACTGCAACATTTTGAGGTTCCTTCTCTTTCCCTTCTTCAAACTTTGGTTCCACAATCTTTCCTTTCACGATATCCAACACTTTATTATTGGAAAGGATGAGATCAATCCTTGTCTTCCATGTTCTGAAGTTAGAAGCCCCTTCTAACTTGTTTTCTGAATTCATAGAGTAAGTCATGACTACTTTGACTTGGTCAACCTTTGACTTTGACCAAAAAATTCAAACTTGACGTCTTAACTTGCTGAGAGTACCAGGAGGTGTGTTAGGTTAGGGCACACTAGGATATCCAGAAATTAGGTCAATCTCTTCACTTAAGGTGCCTTAACAATAGGGTTAGAGTTTCGTTGCTGCAACAAAAACTTTGACTACAACTGCAACTGTAACTGAGCAAAATCCTCCCAATCTATCTTCCAGTGGTTATACTAACTGAAGATAGCATGGGCCCATAACCTGTTAGAAATAATAGTTGTGCTCATTTCACCATAGACAATATATCAATATTGTCACCCAACCATAGGCCGAAGCCATCCCCGAGCACCTTAACCTTGACAGAGAGAATAATTTCGGAAGAAAACCCTAGGTCCAATAGCTAATCAAGGTAGTGTACCAGTCTCCAGAGCTAGTGTACCAAGCATAAATTCCAAACCATAACCAAGAGAAAGTCCAAGCCTAAAACCGAAAATACTAGTTGCAGTAGCTGCAGCTGCAACTACTCTCTAAACCCGCGCACTTACTAAATTTCTGCAGTTGCGAGTTGTGTATGTACAAATGAGAGAAGGCATCCATATTTATACTCTTCCTTAGCTTCCTGGTCCGAATTCTCTTTCTTGAGGCTTAAAACTCAATATTAATTATTTTCTTTAGCCAACTTGTCTTCTAGGGTTATGTCCAATGCTTTAGGGTTTCTTCTTGCTTCCCGAAATATTCTATTCTTGTCAGGGTTACATGTGGAGGTTTAATACCTCTTGCAGCTACCATAATATGAACACTACACACCTCGTCTATGTTCACATGTACTCCTGTCAACCAACCAATCGAAACTATTTTGTGCTAATTTGCTAATCTGAGTTGAACAAGAGACCATACCAACTTGGGTTTTCCCATCAATTCCCATGTCGACTTAGGTAACACATTCACGTCAGAACCTAAGTCCAAAATAATATTATCCACGTCATACTCTCCAATCTGTGCACTAACTCAGAATTCCTCATTGGTTCGCTTCATGTGCAGTACTTGATTTACCATCCTTTGAGCGGCTGGAGTTTCCTTTCCTCTTGTGCAATGATCAATCATATCGTATAATGTACTCAACACTGCCTCATATTTGATTAGATCTACAGAATTTCTCAAGAATTCTATTAGCGTACTTTCCTTCCCTGTTGTATTTTTTGGCATTGCACGATCTTCTTCATGATGTGTCGTGGATGTTGATGCTCCCCAATATGTTCCGAGTACGTATTTCCTTACCCTTTGATATGTCTCCTTTTCTTGTTGAGGATCAAAGTTTGGTATGGGCACTACTGAATTTATTACCCATTTTTCCATCTGCTTTACTTCATTTGTCATATCGGTCCCTATTCTATCTCCTCCATGCGTAATTACAACTACTCTAGGCCCTTTATTGCGCCTTTTCGTTGATATAATCTGCACATTCTCATTCAAATTCAGGTTCTGGTTTCCTCTGGCCGGCCACTTCACAACTAGTTGGGGACAATCTTATGTTGAATGATCCAATGCTCTGCAGTATGTGCATGTCATGCATGGATTCTGGCAGTCGTGGGACAAGTGTCCAAGTTGATTATAGTTGTAACATATCATCGATCCTCTTCCTCCTCTTCCAAAATTCCCTCTACCTCGGCCTCAACTAAAGTTTCCTCTGTTCCCATGATTGAAACCTCTTTGATTGTTGTATTGTGGACCCCCCGCTTCTGCATCAAGATTTTCTTCCTGGATCCTGTACATATCGGATATGTTCTCTTGCATCAAGCCGAACACGTGACAATCCTTCTCCTCGTTCCCTACATATTTTCAAAAATTGCAAAACAAGTTCTTTGGCGTACTTTGGTACTTATGTAGTAGTGGACACTTTGTTGGGTGATGACCCCATTTCTTACATATCTCACAGTAGCCTCCTCCCAACAATGGATTCAGTACTCCCATGGAAAAATATTGTGCGAATGCTCGACATTCATCCTTGCGATGACCTTCAATCCTACATTTTGTACACCATAGTTGCTCACGTTTCTCCTTTCCCTTTTCCAATTCTGCCAATTGAATTTTCAATGTATCCAACTGCGTCTGAACTTGCGTTATTCCGCCACTGTCTCCCATCGGAGATGACTCTAGTTTCATCAAAATATTTAGTGCTTCAAGATGTGACAAAAAGTTTTGTTGGATCAATGGCCTATGAATGTGTGTTAGAATCTCTGCAATAAACCATTCTTGGTGTTGTTGATTTTGTATCTAGAAAGTTAATCTACCCATCACATCCTTAAATATCTGATCAAAATCCTATACTGACTCTGTTTGTACTTGTTTGATCTCCTTCAATTATGTGATGTACTGCAACTCCAATTTTGGCATCTTGAACTCCTTAAAAAATGCTTGATTAATATCTACTAATGTCTTGGCCTGTCCTGTAGGCATGATGCTAAAGTTACTTCATATACCATACTAGCACACGACCTATAAATGTTGTTGCTAACTGCATAATCTTCACAACTTCATCCTATGCGTTCTTTGCAGCCCAAATCAGCTCCCACACAAGCAAGTGTTGTTTTGGGTCCTCTGACCCAATTCCTTGGAACTCCAACAACCTAATAATATTATCCACCTCGACCATGTTGTTCAATGTAGTTCCTCCTCTTGGTCATGTCGGTTGACAATGATTCTGACTCTGTGCACTACTCCCACTATTCTGACTGCTACTACTCGGTCCTCCTTGGCTAACTATAATTTTGTTTGATAAACATACAAACGTTACTTCTAATTGTGGTGACACACATGAGGTCACGGACTCAATGCAGGATTCTATCTGGGTAGGACTTGTTGGCCCTTCTATTATTGGAATGGACTGTAACTTCTCTTCTTCTCCCCCTAGGTATGGTACATCCACGATTCATACTAGTGTGCAAGGTTCTCTCCCCTCTGGCTCATTGCACGACTCTCTTCTCTCAGCCTCACTATTTTTCCTCTTGTACCTCCTCCCTCTACACATTTCTCCAAACTCGTATCCTTCCTCTCGTATATCTTCATCTTGCATCCTCAGTCCTTCCCTGCCTCTTTCATTGTTTCCTTCCTTCTCTTAGATGATCCTCCTATCATCCCCCGGTTCCCCTATGTACGTGAACCCCCTTAGCAATAATATTGCATCACCATCACATGATTTTCACACAATAGCATCTTTATCCACATATTTAGTGATTTGAAGAACCTCCAGCCCAGACCTTTGAAAAAGTCCCTTTTTGTTACACTATATGATTGAATACAATCTATGACAAACTCTGTAACATAACCACCTAGTGCGCTATCCAACCAAAAATACACTGCTCGATTAGTTGGGTTACTTACAAAATTTAGTTGTCTTACCAATTCGATAGTCCAGTTTCCTGGTGCTGCAACACTGAACCTTCCAGTTTTCTCTATCAACATTTCTAGCCACTCTGTGAGAATAACCAGAAATTCGTCAAAGAAAATTTCATGCAGATATGTGAACACATACTTTTGCAGACATTGCTTGCCACTCATCTGAGGGTTCCTGTTCTCATATCGTTTGAATTCTCGTTCCTTCCTTTCCAACCATTTTGAGATCTCCTTCTTAGTTGGCTTCCAAAACATCCCATTAATCACAAAGTTCTTGTCCTCGCTTTGTTGGCGTGCACTCTTCTGTGTGAGATGGTCGAGTGAGATCCCTTGTGGAATTCATGAGATCTGAAAGGCGTGATCTTCTTCAGACTGATCTCTACTAGGTTCTTCTTTTGGCCTCCCCTCTCTTCAAAAACCCAAGAACAAGGCTTATTGAACTTCATGGATGTAGGTCATTGTCATGTTGTCACCCCATGCTTGCTCTCTATTTTTCGTAATCAGTTTCTTGCATTGTGGCCTCACGTAAGAACCTATTCCTTGATCTGATTGTATTCACTCTCTTTGCAATCTTAACAGTTTTTTCCTCTGAGATGTTAAGATTGACTGGATTGACATGTCCCTTGCATCTGGTTGGCATCGATCTCCTTTTATCATATCATTCACTATTTGTGACGTTGATTTGTCGCATGACTATCATCTTTTTCCCCTTGGTCGTTGTCCATCCGTTGCATCTGAATCTAAGCTTTCGTGATCGCCAAATGACCTTCCTATCCGAATTAACACACAGTTACTCAAAATATACATGGTACACCTCGCTTCTATTTTTTGGTCCCTAGGTGCGGAACCTTGACTAGTGTGGAACCCTCACTCACATGTAACTTGGTCTTATTTGCTTAATTTTTATTTTTATTTTTTTAATTCTTATTTTTGTACATAATTTGTATATTTTTATTATATATATATATATATAACTTATTTATTTATTTATTTCCATTTTACCCTTGGTTTTGCAAAACCACATGGTTTTATTTGATTGCACATGGTAATTGCCCATGGTTTTTATTCCCCATGGTTTTCCCTAGAGTTACTCTTGATATTTAAGTTTTACATGGGGAAAATCAAGTTCACTTTAAAAATGTTTTTACATGGGTCAAATTTGTTTTACATGAATAAACTATTTGTTACATGGCATGTTTTACATAAAACCCCAATGTATAATATGTACATTCTCATTTTATTTCATGCCCCATAAAATTAGAAACAATTTATTTTTTTGATTTCTTTAAGTATATATTTATATTCGTTTATTTCTATGTTGCACTAGTTTCTGGAACATGGGAACGTTGATAACTTGGATAAGAGTGGTTCAAACGAGTAGAATTTTCCCCCAAATTTGCAGGAAACATCAAGTTGGGAGCGACAATATTATATATTAAAAAAATCTAAAAAATATTTTAGATTCGAGATAATGATACATTTTAAATTTTATTTCATTAAAATTGAAGGTCACTCTAGGACAACATTGCTCCTACTCTAACAACTACAATATTGAAATTACTAATTTAATTTTTGGTAATAATTATATGAATATATTTAACACAATATGAAACCTCAATATCCATAAAGATTCGATTAGAAAATGAGAAACAAAATAAAAATATAAAATTTAAACATTTTCTTAAAATTAAATTTTACATATATAAATTTCAAACATCTTTGTAAATTTGAAGCATTATTTTGTTCTCATTGGAAAAAGATAAATAGTACTACTCTTGTAATATGAAAATACAATAAAAATAAATGATATGGTTGGATGATATCACCAGACAGGGTATTGATTTATTTGACTTTCATGATTAGTCTGAGTTTGAAGGGAAACATACATCTATTAAAAAAATTCCATATCCACAACTATAAAGTGAGTATTATTAAGTTTTTATAGTTAAATAATTTTTGAAATAATATTTACGTGTAATTTAGTCTTTGTTTTATAGTATGGATGTTGGCATGGCATGACACATCATCACCCTTTTCCTTCATCGACCATTGACATCTTCTCTCGAGTGAATTGAAGAAATTTCCAATTTTGTCGACCCCTAACCATCAGTCGTCGATGATCAATGCTTTCTCTTGCTCGATCAAAACAATTTACTAAAATGGTTGACCCGACCATTGATCATCGATGATCAAAGATTTATTTTGGACAAACCAAAAAAAATTCTCATTTTGCTGACCCTCGATCATCAACCATAGGCGATTGGAAATTTCCTTTGGATGCATGAAAACTTTCACCAATTTCGATGTCCAATCATCGACCAATGGTCATCGGTGAATTCTGTTGGCGAACTCCAACACTTAGAAATTTTTGACCAAATCCCCAACGAATCTAGACCATCAATCTATCATTCAAAATGATCTCGACCATTAATGAATCAACTTTGCCCGAATTCTACAACAACCATTAAAATGTGAATTTTGAGATTCCAAGTCAAATTTTAACTATGCGACTCTGCAGATTGACTCCATTACATCTCTTAGACAGTTCTGAGTCATTTAAACTTGAATTTTGGTATTTCTCTCTAATTTTACATCGTTTTCCCCCAAATTTGCACAGACGGAAATATGGAACATCAATTTTTCCCAATTCACACTTGTCCTAGCCCATACAAGCACAATGTTTGAACAAGAGCTCAAATACCATATTGTAACATACCCCAATCCAACTGAGGAACATTACGAGCATAAAACACATTAAATCATAAGATTTTCTGCTTGATAACTTCATGTAGCTTACTAACTACATATCACACGTGAATTTAACCATTTGATCAATACCATCATTCTAAATGCATCTAACAACATATATTAAAACAAGAATACAACTACTCAAGAAAACAAAAAACACACATCCTTCATATAAACCATTTGCACAGAGGAATAAACATAATAAAATAACATAGAACTTATCTATATGCATAATAACCAATTGGTTGTGTACGAAGGATGAACCTCCCAGTCATATGCATTGTTGTTCATTTCCTCTCAACAACAGGCCATCCCTGAGTTGAGGCTATGAATCCACATGGATATTTGTCCCTCTTCATTATCCATTCTCCACACACAACAACCCCAAAACCTGGGTTCCACTCTTTTCCCCACAATCTACACAACCTAAGGAATGGGATCCCCATTCATTGCACACAGTCCCTCAGGCCTTCCCATTTCCCTTTGGGGATCCAATGCACCTATTTGACCAAGAATCCTCTCATCTAATCCAAGAGTTCTCACAACAACCTTCACAATGCTCTTGAGCCATTTCCTCAACATAAAAATATTTTAGAGGCTTACATCTCGATTTACAGGAACACATGCCTCTTTCTCAGCATAAAATACAACCAAAAAATGGATTCCTTCAATAACAACATGGTTGGTTATCTTCCCAACACTCATCACCCCTCTTGTTGTCCAAAATCTGCATGTAAAACTTGACTCTCTTCTACATACGAATTCCCCTTCTTCTCCTTTTCATACTTGACTCTCACTCTTCCCAATGATGACTGTACTTTAGCCCATGCTCCCCAATAACTATGGGATGCGATTCCTCACACCCACCCTCTTCAATGAGTTTAATGATTGGCTCTGGGAACACTCAATAAAATACAAGGTTATACACAAGGATAATAATTTGGGAATGTGGGTTGGATTAATACCCATGAATATTTCCCCCTTGGATCCCCCTCTCTCTTGTGGAATCATAGCCCCCTCATCATTCTTCATCCCTTTCGTATCACAACCAATGATTATTGTTTTTATTAATTATTTCAATGCACATAATATACCATTTTTCCTACGACCACATTAAACCAATATGGAATCTTCGCCCCAACACATCAGCTCACTAGCCTAAATCACATTTTTATAATTACATTATAATTTGCGAGGATAAATTGGGGATGTTACATGAATATTTCATCCAATATAGTCATGGTTAAAATGTTGTAATGGGTTCTCAATGGCCATAGTTTCTTTATACAAATTCGTAAGAGGGATGTTAACATGGGATGAGAAAAAGTGATCTTAACAATTATCACTTAACATTAAACTTTCAAACTATCGATTTCTTGTTTAGAGTAGATTCCAATGAAGAAGAGGTATCCTGAGCATCAAAAGAAAAGGGTCATTTTCAACAAGAGGGATGGATGGTATATTTTAATTTTGACTACAGTGAGATTGTTGGTAAACAACAAGAGCTAGCCATACAATTTTCCAAGGATTTTCAACATCAATTTATTTTTGCAACCTCACCATGGCACTATTGTCATTACATAATGGAGGAATTCCATCGAAGAATTTCCAATAAACCAAGACTCTCAACCATGGCTAGGAGTAATCGGATGATTTGGTTATGTACATGGATACATTGGAATTCCACTTACACTTGAAAGTAGCCTATATCTCAGAGTGGGTTAGGATAGGTAGTTTATTTTTTTATCGTATATAATTTTGTTCTTTCAGTAAAGTTTTCATAATAACCATTTGCTAGATTGAAATAATGTTTTGGGGATGACTTCATAGCCTAGTGGATGAGGCAGTTGGTCTGAGTTTGGTATTCTCAGCAACCCATAGGGGGTTATTATCCCACAGTTGGAGAGAAATGTTGATCAATTTTCCTTGATATATGTTCTAAGTGCTTTGGTAGTACTTGGTGTATTTTTCTAGACATTCCATACTTAACCAATTTTTGTAAATGTGGGTTGCAGAAAGACCTTCCCTTTATCTCCATAAGCTTCTCTCTCTCTCTCTCTCTCTCTCTCTCTCTTTGTGCCCTCTATACTTAGATGATTTCTTGATTGTGGAAGTCTTGTTGCGAGGACCAAAACCATTGTTGAACATCCCACAACCTGCATTTTGACACAGACCCCCTACCCTCAGGCTGAGAT
>SNQJ01S0143138.1:12270-29172 GCA_010110895.2 Picea sitchensis
GTAAACTGGCTCCAGGTATAAGATCGATATGATGACTTATACTCCTGATAGGTGGCAACGAACAAGGTAGTTCATCGACTACTATATCAACAAACTCTCCCAACAACTCCTGGATTTCTTCTGGTAAATCATCTATCCTTGTACTGGTTAAAAACAAATTGGGCCTCCTGACCACAATAAATTGTGTGTCTTCCTTCTTCTCAACCTCATCAAGAAGTTCCTTCCCACTCATGAGAAGTACAACGTTGCTCATTTCTGTTTTCACCTCTTTATCCTTAATTGGCAGCAACATGTGAGTCCTACCATTTTTTTCCAGGGTGTATGTGTTCTTTCTCCCATCATGAACTACGTTTCTGTCATATTTCCATGGTCTACCCAGCAATAGATGACAAACATCCATGGGAATGACATCACATAATATTTCATATTTATATCCTCCTATTTTAAATTCAACTAAACACTATTTAGTGACATTTACCTGATGTCCTTTTTGTAGCCACAAAACTTTGTATGGGCTTGGATGTACAATAGTCTCCAGCTCCATCTTTTCTACCATCTTTGTAGATACGAGATTGTCTGTGCTACCGCTGTCCACTATGACCTTGCATACGTTGTCTTTAGTTTTGCAGGCAGTCCGAAATAGACTGTTTCTTTGGGTTGGGTTCTCTGCCTCCTTCTCTGGCTTCAAGAGAGATTTCCTCATCATCAAAGATCTTCCACCCTCAGCGTCTTCTGCCTCAACATTCCATCCTTGAGATTCGGTAATGTGAGTTTCACCACCATATTTCTTCTTATCTGGACACTCATAGGATTTATGTCCGATTTTTCCACAGACAAAGCATTTCACTTCACCTCCTCTACCTCTTCCTCTTCCTCTAGCTCGAGGAAAAGTATTTCTATCAGCATACTTCCTTCCCTATGAGCTTCCTCCTTTTTCAGGTTGAATTTGAGGTTTCTTTCCCTCTTCTTTAGGTCTCTGAGTTTTGTCTTGGGCAATTTTTTTTCCTCTGGCTTGACTGCTACCTCGGCCTCTTTGACCTTGCTTCTGGCTCAGCTTCTCTTCAGCTTTCAGAGCCATCTGATAAGCATCTTCCACAGTTCGAATGGTCATCATGCTCATCTCATATTGAATGTCATATTGCAGACCATTCATGTACCTGGCAACTTTTTCATCATCGCTTTCCCGATGACCTACTCTGATGTTTATCCTGTAGAATTATTCAGTGTATTCCTTCACTGACATCAACTTCTGTCTCAAATTCTGCATCTTCCGAAACAGAGTGATTTGATAATCCTTGGGTATAAATTTGGCTTTCATCTTTACAACCATTCTATCCGAGCTTTTGATTTTTTGTTTGCCCTTGCAGCGTCTGTCAGCCTGCAGTTCATCCCACCACAGTGTTGCATGCCCTTTAAGCCTAGTAATGGCATGTTTGACTTTCTTATCTTCCTCAATATCCTCATAGTCGAAGTATTTGTCTAGAGCTCTAATCCAGTCTAGAAGTTCTTCAACATCCAAGTTTCCTTCGTTCACTGGAATGTCCAGTTTTTCTCTGGCACCTATCCTTGCAACATCCCTAAATAGGCGTTCTTTTGCAGAATCTTCGACCACAACTTCTTCGTTTCCAACCTCATTTTCACTTTCAGCCTCGTTGATATCCCCAGCGTTGACTGTGCGCCTCTGTGTTATCTCCATAGCATCAAGCTTGGCACGTAATTCACGCATCTCTCTTTCCCTTGCTGGATCAGGTATTTGCCTGTCTCTTCTTCTCGACATTTCTCTTTCCTCTACTGGATCAGGTATTTTTTTGTCTCTTCTTCTCGACGGCATGGCCGTAAAAATTTCTACCTTCTCTCTGCTACAGAAAGAAAATAAATTGTTCTGTGCTCTGATACCACAACTGACGCAGACCCCCTGCCCTTAGGCTGAGATCCACTCAGGATCTTCACTAAAACCACGCCAAGGGATGATTAACCCTTTGTTTGAGCCACAAGGACTTCGGGTTTCGGGAGTTGGAGAGTCTTGATGTATTTCCACAGCTCTTGACAAATGCCAAAATGTGAATTGTCAACGAGGGTTGACCGCTCCAACGCACACCACCTATTGCCACGAAATTAGGCTTTTTGGGACTTGAGCGAACGAACCAACAAACGTTCCTCTTTCCTTAAGGTTCCCCGAATTCCGAATTGTCGGAATGCCGAAATAGGTTCAATGTCCCATGGAATGCGCGGTCGATGGTCTTTCGGGAGTTCGCGTACCGGGAGTTCGCGATTCTCTATCCCAACTCACTTGCCGCACCAATTCCCAAATTTCCAAAATAGCGACCCTTTTTTGGGATTTCATGTACTGGGAGATTGAAACTCTCGGTTCCAAAAATCACTTGTCTCCTCTACTTCCCGAACCCCGAAATGCCAAAATTTCACTTCGACGACACTTCGTGTTTCGTGACTTTGGGATTTTTAGTGCTAAGAGCCCCGACTCTTTGTCAACGGAAATGTAGAAATGTCGATCCCCGAAATGCCGAAATGACCTTCAAGGATACTTCACATTTCGTGACTTCGGGATTTTCAATGTAGAGGGCCCCGACTCCTTGTCATCACAATTTCCGGTATGCCGAACCCCGAAATACCGAAATTTCACCCTTAGCAATCCTTTTCGCGATTCGGGTTTTAGAGTGACCAAGGATTTTGGCCTGCACCCTAAACTTACGGATCCCAAATTCCCAAAATGATCTGACGGCTCAGACAGACCACGATCAATGGTCCACATTGTTTCTTGATGACAGGGTGGTGGATTCATCCAACTCCTAACCACTTGGAAACTCCTCTGGATCCTACGGTCCTCGCGACTTCGTGAGTTCTCTATGGAGAATTCTTACCACCAGATGCACTCTTCAATGACCCATGTCCAACGACTAGGCGTTCTCCCTCCTGAACTTAACTTCTACGAGACGATTTCAATCTCCTCCTCCCTTTGAAGTGTTTCAATCTTCGTCTTCCTTTGAAGTGTTCAAAGGCGTTATCCCTCCTGAGATTTTACTTGCAAGCTCAAGTCTTCCCAAAAGGATCCCTTCTCGCACTCCTTGTGGAAACCTTCAAATAACCTCTGGTTATTTGAGTCTTCGACCCGGTGCACTCCTTGCAACAATGGTCCTTCAACCTTCCTTCTGGATTTATAAAATCCAAGGCTTCAATTGGCCTGTGCACACCTTGCACGTCTCTGTGCTTCACCTTCAATTCAGCTGGTATGAGAACAATGGTATCTCTCCTGAGATTTCTGAGATAAAACTCAGACCCTCCTCAACGCACACCTTGCGGACGTTCGCTGCACTCCTTGCAGGAATTCTCAGGAAGAGAAACAATTGAAAMTCATTTTTCTCCTCTCTCAGGTTTCATACTCTCAACATGAAATCATACACACAACACAGCATTGAAAACAAATGCATAACAGATAAACAAAGCAACTGTAAACATAACATTCAACAAATGTAAACAGTAAGCATYACAACACTATGAAAATTGAGTCAAAGCTTCATATATTAACTCAAGTGCTCCTGTACATGGGTTCTTCTCTACAACTCTCCAACTTATCAATMTTGAATGAATATCCCCAAATTTACAATGATACAAGGGTGAGGGTGTCTATATCCGTTTTCCCTCGTACTCTCTAAATTGTCTAATCTATGAATTCAAATCTACCTACTTTCATTAATTACGTATAAATGCATTTACATTCTACAGATGAGGGCAGTGCTCAAGATCTGTTTACAACATCTAAGATATAAATGTAAGTACGCTTCCCCCAACTATCACATTAATATCCGCTTCATTAATTTTTCAAAACATTTCAAAAACGTGTGTTGGTGCTTTTCCAGCTGTCTTTCGCCTTTTACGTTGCTTGCTTGGATGGCTGCTTACGATGCTCCTGCATCATATTTCCACATTATTCAAAATGAACTAACATTTATGCAACATCCAAAAAGAACCTACATTAACACTTATTCAATTTTACAAATTCAAATGTTGGAAACCTCCCATCACGTCATCCCTCTATCTCTCACAACTCGCATTTCCACATTCTCCTTTTCGACCTCTACATCACTCATTATGCACCTTTCATACTTAGTCAATTTCCATGAATCTCAATCCATAATCACTACTTTCAAGAGAATTTAGAGTTCCACTACCACATCAATTTTCACACGTTTGGATTAATATCATTATTAATCTGATGTGATTTTTCGTAAAATCCTTGTTATAAATTCAAATCCAAATAGTAATTAACATTAATAAATTGAATGTCTCGACATATGATATTATGACATATATGTGATAAATTTAGCAACACTTCTATCATCGATAAAAGAGATTACCTTAACAAGACCACCACCTATTCACTAAATCTACCTAAGAAAGCATGTTGAGTAAGAGAAAATAGTCATAGTGCAAAGATACAATCAACACCCTTGGACATGAAGACCGTGAGTTTCATTGGTTTGGGGCTTATAATTGGTATTAAAGACTTTCACCACAGGATAAAATCTCAAACAAAGTTTGGACTTTAGGAATAGTACAGTTTGGGTGTATGCTTGAGGTATTTAATTTCAAGGAACTAGTTTTATGGTGTGCAAATAAATTCAATTCCAAGCAGAGGATAATTCAGCTGGAAGAAAAGACACCAATCACTCTTACACCGATTGTTTTCAGAAAAATGTTGCAACTTTCCACACCCAAAAAGACACTCAAGGGTCCTAAAGCAGATGATTTTTGAATTCTTGTGATGGGGGAGCAAGCCTCCTAAAAATATTTCTCACAAATTCACTCAGTGATCCCAGAGATTCTACTCAAATTGAGGTATGCTCACTCAAATATCCATATAGATAATTTGCATGGTTATTTGCAAGGATTGATGGGAAGGATTCCATAGATGTTATTCCAAGGTATGTTCTTTATATTATGAATTACTCTATTCATGACAATGTCATTTTTTATTGGGCGAGTATTATTTCAAATGAAGTCTCTTTTCAATTGAGGAATTTCCACTCAAAAAAATAAGTTTTATATGACTTCTTATATAATTTATGCCATATTCTGCTACCATGTGTTTAAATAGAGAAAAGATGAATATGTCTACAAGGAATTTGTTAGCACTTTTAGTGCTATAATATCAAGTATGAGTGATGTCCACAATAGGGAACAAAATATTCCATCAAAAGTTTGACTAAAACAAATAGATGCACGTTGGTCAAGAAGAATTAAATGTTTATGAGAAATTATTGTTGAATGGGATGCCATCAATTCAAAAATAAGTGATATAGTTTTCAAACTTCTTGATGTAACAAATCATTTGGAGGGTTCACATTTAATAATGGATATTATATTGCTTACAAAGGATCAAATTCAAGAACAATTGGACTCTTTCAAAATTTCATGGGCCAATGAATTTAATGACATAACTGAATTTTCGCAAGATGAAGTGGAAAAGTGGTTAATCCACTATGTTAAAAAAATGAAGCTCAAGTGGATATAATTCATTAGTTAGGTTTTGAATTAAAGGATATTGAATACAAGTTGTTCGATCTCAAGATCAAGCATGAGTAAATGGTTACACCATTGCGAGAGTATATTGAATAATGATTAAATAATTCTTTGGTTAGAATAGTCAATCTTGAGTCTCAAGAAGCAATTACAACCATTAGGGTACCTCCAACTAAACAACACATAAAGAAAACTTCAGCAAGAAAACAAAGGAGTTTTTTCCAACATAGTAAGTAGAATAGCCATTTCATCGAGATTTTACTTTCTTCTATTCCTCTCAATTAGCAATCATCTAACCTTTATTTTTCATGATATGTGAATATCAAAGGTTAATTCTAAATGTGCCTTCTCTTTCTTCCAGGTATTTTCATCTATTATATGATCTATGGGAGCCCCATATGAGTCTATTAGGATGAACACATTTCATTTTCCAGAGATTATAAACTCTTTTAAAATATTTTCATATTTAAAGCTCTCATAGAACTATTTGGGGGACATAGCTAGTGTTATCTCAGACTTTGAGTTTTAAGAATGAGATTTCAAGTGTGTGCCTATCAAAACCCTTATGAGTTTTAATTGAAAGTTCATGYTAATTTCTCTGCATATGTGGTCATTTACTCTCATCTTGTCAAATGATGTGTCCTACTTTACTTTATGCTATAATGAAAATATTGTGCTATGAGATTCCTCATTTTACTCTTTTGCAGTCTTGTAAAATAGTTATTATTGTGAATAGTTTTTTATTAACAAGCATGATCCTTTCTTAGGCATTATCTTTGTGTGTATATTCTGGTCCTTTCTTAGTGTGTGTATAGTTATTTTTGAACAAGCTTGATCCTTTCTTAAGCATTGTTTTGGAACAAGTCTTTGAATAGTCTTTAAGAACGACAGTCTCCAACATGATCGAGTGAAGGTGTGAGAGACAATTATAACTACGGGGAAGTGGGTAGTGATAGGTCCCAAAGGCCCATCAAAATTTATTTTGGGTTACCTCCCCCTTTCAAGAGCTACTTGGGTAAAGATACCTAATATTGGTCACTAAGATACCTCTTCACGAACATGAGTAAAAAGTTACCTTGCCTTCATGTTGAAATCACATAGTCCAAGGATCTTCAATATTGAAAGAGCAAGGAGTCTTAATCACACCTCTAGTCCATACCTTAACATTATCCACTCTGAAAGAGTGCACCTATTATCGAATGGGTTGGGACCATGTTTGATAGAAAGAATTATGGCTCCATAGAAAATTAACTTCTATGTATTAAGTGTAAGTGACCTAGGGGAATTATTTAGATTCATATCCCCAGAGTCCTAACTTAACTGCAATTTTGTTTTTGGTTCCCAAGGGGGCTTAAATGTGTTTTAAGTTAATTGGTTTATTTTAAGGCTAATCTTGGCATCATGAACCAAGCATATTTTGTTTTTGTGTGCTTGTGATGTGAGTAAAATTAAACTACTGAAAACAAATGTTGAAAACAAATGCTTAAAATAAATGGTATTGAAATAAAATCTAAATAAATATGCAAATAATTTAAGGAAAGTACTAAATGTTGATTTTTCCTTTAATTAAAATAGAAATAATTTTCATAAAAAATTATATTTTTCAAACCAAAAAATTATTTCCTAAACAATCCTACATGCAATTAGATTTACTAAGGAGAAAAATCCCTATTGGAAAGAAAAAAAATATGGGTCCTAAGTGGCATTTTTATTTTTCTCTAAGGGTTTATGCAAATATGACCCACATGAACATTCTATAACAGAAAAAATGAAATGGCCTATGGCTATAGAAGATAGCTAAAAATTTGCAATGCAGCTATCTATATGCCCTAACCGATATGCCTCATTTTCTTTTAATTTTTCAAATTAAAATGAAATGAAATGTAAGAAACGAAACCTACACATGTAAACAACCACTGAAATGCAAATTTGCAGCCTATTTGCAAAGAACAAATAGAAATTCAAACCCTCAAAAAATATCTTGAAGGAAAGGTACTAAAACCATAAGGGGGTTTGTTCCTAAATACTTTGGATTTTTAAATGTTTTAAGACAAACCTACAAAATAAAACTCTAAATGAGCATCTAAAGACCCTAAAAAACAACCCAACAAACACACAAAAGCAAGAAAAACTGGAAAAAACAAAGGTTTTAACCCCCACAGAATGTTACCTCAGAAAGTGCATTGGCCCATGAAGAAAGGTACCTTGTTTATTGCATTGGCCAACTTAGGAATTGGACCATATTAATGTGTTATTCAATGCATTTGTTGACCCCAATAATTGTGTCGGTATCTAGGGGGTCTTATGTGCCTAGGAGCTCGACTCTACGAGATTCCTAAATTGTTTTTGGCCCCTATTACCTGCAAACACAACACATAAATCTATAGGAAATAAAAATAAAAAAAAAACATAAAAAAAAAAACTCAAAAAATAAATTAAACTGAAAAATAAAACCATTTACCACACACCACAACCAAGGATCTTGATATTGGCTCGAATACATCCTGGAGTCGCCACTCTGTTGGTGAAAATTTGTAAACAGAGTGAGTAAATTTGTAAACCTTGCAGTTGCTACAATATTACACACAAATGAGTTAGAAAACTAAAAACCGTAGCTTTCAAAGAATTGATTTATTCATGAATCTATGTTATTCTTATAGATGGAAGTAAAATTAAACAAAAAATAAAAGACAAGGACAAAAATTTGATCGAAGAATAAATGAATCAATTACCCAAATGGTAGAATTCACAATATCACCTATGGAGAGCTCTTGAAGGTGTTGATATTATGGTGGCCTCTCCTTGGGAGTGTTCTTCGATTTCCTTGAGTGTGTGGTTGTAGTTTCTCTCTCTTCTAGTTTTAGATGGCTGCAATAGTGTGCTCCTCAAGAAGCGAGGGTTTTAGTGGTAAAGGGACAAAGATAGGGTAAAAAATCCATAATGAGGGAAAATGAGAGCAAGAGGATTGAAAGAGTGAAAAATGAGAGTGGTAATGAAATGGGGGGAGACCTCTCCTTGTTTTATAGGAAAAATAAGAAATTTCTCTCATATTTTTGTTTTTTGAAATTAAAAATAGGAGGGAAAGTCATAAAAATGGTTTATGACTTGATTAAGTGGGATTAACTTTAGGGAAATGGTTCCTATAGTTAATTAAAGGGGATATTACGTAAAAGTGGTTTTTTATGGATTTATGAGTGAAATTAACTTTAGGAAAAGGGTTCCTAAAGTTAATTAAAGGTGATATGGTGTAAAAGTCATGGTACCCATACTATTGTTGGAGTATTTCGATACACCTAGCATTTTGGTCTAGGTGAACCATTTTTATGTGATAATAATTACAGCCTTGAAATATTCACTATGTTCCTTCCCATCATCTCAATGATATCTCTACTTTGATGCCATTCACCACTCATTCTAAATTTGTTGGGTTCTCTTTGGTCCACCGATACTCGTTGCCTCTTACAACCCAATCTTCGTCTTATCTCATTCCAATGAATTTTCATTTATGTGGTGACCTCCAAGGTGATGTTATCATTGATGCATATTCCATGTTGACATCCTATCAATATGTTGAATTATCCTTTTATTCTCATTACCAAATTAACTTTGGGCCTTCTCTCTCTAAAACTATTCTCATTCCCTCCGTGAATTCACCATCTTGGAGTTATCTCTCAAGGATCTCTCGCACTTATCATTTGTATTAGACTCTACATCATTCTCAGTTTGCACACTCATGTCATCCTTGGTGTTCTCAGACTCGATATTAATAGAGTACCTTTGATGCTCTTGCATCACTCGACAAATTAGATGTTTGTGTCATAAAATAGTTTCTAAAAAATTAAAAAATTCATTACATATCTTGCAACAACCCAATTTTTAATCCCCATATTAGTGATGTATATTTGTAAATATTGTACGTGGCCATGGGCCAAGCAATTTAATATATAAACAATCCACATTGAAAATAATAAAATGAAATACACCACCTACAGAAAGTTGAGGACGAAGTCATGGGGGATAAGTTTCCATAAGAAAGGGGGAGGATCCCACGTGCCTAATTTTTATGTACCAAATGTTTAAAATATCATAATAAACTAGAAGTACACACCATGTACACCAATGTGAGATGGATCACATCTCCAATATAGATAATAGATATGAATTACACAATAACTCCTTAAAGAATAGGAGAACCTCCTCCAAATACCCGAATACATGCATACATCACAATTCACATCCCTGCAATAATGAATACATGATATCTATATATACCTATTCACACACTACACATGAAGCCCCTTTACTATTAGGTCGACTCTATTACATATACATTTACACATTACATGTAAATTTAACCCCATATATGCCCCCCATGGGTCATAACACTAATAAACCCATGCCAGTTTTTTAAATCATTTTATTATTAATATTTACCTCCTTTGACTTATCAAACCAATCATTGAATGCATGTAAGAGGTTGGTGGGTAAATTCATCTCACATAGTTATTGAAGAATGGGCTAAGTATAAGCATGTAAGAGGTGGATGGAAAAGTCATTTCACCTAGTTATTAGAGCATGGGATGGGTACCATAATTTTGGGGGACTGTGAGAATCAAAGCATGCATGGGAGAAGAAAAGGAGATTCAAGTATAGAGAGAGGGTATTTTTTATAGCTGGGGAGAGGAAAGGAAAATAGAGTTCTAGGTAATGGGAAGAGAATGCAGCCATAATAGGTGTTGAGGATAGCTTGTTAGAGCTAGAAAATGCATGTAGAGTTAGGTTGTTAAGCCTATGAGTGATTTTATGTCAAGGAAACTACCCAAGAGAAAGTGAAATTGTTGTTGTGAGCATTCTTGTTACAACTAGAATTCCTAGAGTCCCGAACTGGAAGATTTCCTGGCCAACATGTGCTAGAGCCCTAGAGGGAAGTGGGATTGCCTGAGGAACTGCATGGCAAAGAAAGGGATCACATTCCTTGGGTTGTGTAGGTTGAGGGAAAAGAGACCTTGTGGATCGGAATTTTTGTAAGAATTAGCTTGTTGTGATTTCTTATTGGGTATTGAACTATTGAGTGGACAATAGGCAGTCATAGGAACCATTCTTTCTTGTGGATTCATCACCCCAACACGAGGGTGACCTTCTACTGAGAGAAATCGAGAAGCAGAGTCTATGGTTAGGTGGAATGTTCGTCGCCTATAGCCAGTTGTATATATTGTTCATTAATATAAGTGTTTTTATCACTGTTCTTATTTGTAGTTTAATGATATGCTTTATTGTTTCATTTTACTCTATGTTTTGAGTGTTTTTATGTTGGTGTGTATGCTTAAATGGGTGCATTTAGAAATTTAAAATTAATGGCATTTTTATCATGTTGCATGCACTTATTTGTAATGGGTATAAAAGTGTTTCATTTTTTCACGGTAATGGGTACATTAAAGTTGATATCAAATCCATGGTTGCAACACCATACCTATATGGGACTATTGCAGAACAACAAACTTTTCTTGTGTTAAAGTGGGCAAAAAAACCCAAATTTGTGATTGTGTATTAGAGTTATTTGGTGTAGGGGTTGATTTGGATTTGAGTGGTCGAAATCGACTTAGAACGTTGAGTCTATAGTTTCTATGACAACCGCTACAGTCACGAGCTCAAATTTTGGAAAAAGAGACTAAGTGTCAAAAATACTTGTAAATTTCATATATGTATTGCACAAAAATATTTTTTGTGCAATACAATGTGTCTTGCATGAAAATACTTTTCATGTGCTACAACATTCTTGCTCAGGAAGATGGGATAAAAAATTAGAAATTTTTCTTAAAACTTAGAAGAAGTTTGCATATCACATAAAGATAACTTTGTTGTGATGCAATGTATCACACCTAAATATTTTTGGTGCGATATGCCGCAAATGAGGAACACATATTTTTTACTTTAGAATTTTTTTGGGAAAATTGTGTATTTGATGAAAATGTTTTTGTGCAATACAATGTGTATCACATGAAAACATTTTTCATGCTACACGATGTTTATAGAAAGGAAGTGGACCCAAGACTTGAAAAATAATTTGAAATTTTTTTAGAAGGATTGCATATCGTGCAATTTTTATTTTTTTTCAATTTGGTGTATCAAACCAAAATAATTTTGGTGCAATACACCATAAAAGAATAAAGTCTCAGGATATGCGATAAAGATAGGAGCATTATTGTCATAAATAAAAGTTCAAAAGGAGCAATGTATTGTACCATAAAATTTTACAATGTGATACATCACAAGAAGATAGTTTTTGGTAGTGTGAAAGATAACGAAGGATGGAGAGAAGAAGGACTTAAAAGAAAAACTTGAAGAAATAAAAAAAGATGAAAATTTGCAATGCAATGTATCACACAAAGAAAATTTAAGTGTAATACATCGTGGAAAGTACTTTTATAAAGTGAGATAAAAAAGTTGCATGGATTAAAATTGTGGAATGCAATACATGCTGTGGTGAAAAATTATCCGCTGCAATAAATAAATTTATGAGGTGTGAAAAAGACATCGCACGATATACAATTATGGGATGTGATATATCATTCCATCAAAATTCATTTGTCATGATGGATAAAATTTGGTTTTGTAATATATCGTTGCACCAATATTTATTTGGCGTGATAGGAAAATAAAGATGGCGTGATGCCATAAATAATAGAAGAAAAACGTGTCATGGAAGAGAAGAAAGGAGGGTGACATGCCACATCAATGAAGAGAAAGATGAAGAAGATTTAAAAAAGAACTCAAACTAAAATCTTGTTTTGGTCATAAAAAAAAGTAGAAAAACTCGTAATTAGATGAAAATTTAAGGGTATGTCCACAATAAGGAGGAATACAAAAGTGTTAGTGAGGCTCACTCACCAATTCTGCTCCAAATTTCCAAAAAATGCAAATTAGTGGTTTTCAAATAGCAGGGTGGTACTCCTTGGTAGAGTCGTTGTTGCTAATGAAATTTTTATGGTGAGTTAGGAAATAATACATGGTGAAACTTGACGGATATTTTGCCCGAATTCAAAGGGTTTTGGACTAGGAATGCAAAAACAAGCCAAAATCCACTATTTTGAGCCACATTTTAGGGATTTTTGAGATCTTCAAAAGAGGAAAAGGGACTCCAAATTGCAAATTTGGAAAATTTTATTTAGTTGCCAGTCTAACTCCTTAATGATCCATACAAATTTTTCCCAATTTTGCTCCATTTGGGAGATAACAATTTTCGCTAAAAATCCCAAGGCTAGAGGAAACACAAAAAGGAAAAAGTTGGCAAATCCATATTAATGTAGAATTTGAAGGGGGCATCAGATTACTGATCTCGAAGTTGTTGTGTACTCACAATCAAGAATACTACCAGCACCCAATATAAAAAATTTCTTGGTTCTCGCTATATTTTCTTCTATCAATGGAAAAAGATAGTCTCTCATCTAGATTGCACCAGCAAAAAGAGGGCACAATTGAATAGAAAGGGAAAATTCAGAAATCCATAAATTTTAGCTCAAAACCCAAAATGAGGCACAAGTATATTCATTGGACATATAATTCATATGAGATTACATCTAAAGACTCTGAATTTAAATTAGTACATGAATATTATTCATAAATTGAGATGAAGAAGGATAAGAGATTGCAAATGGGAGTGAAAAGATATAGAGCAGAAAATGAAAGGTTGATAAGAGATCAGGAGGACCATAATTAAAGTAATACTCAACTATTATAGAGTCTAAATAATTTGCAAAGAAAACCCAATAAAGATTCTATCACAAAATGTGCAACCAGTGCAAGACATGCAACGACATCAAAATCTCATGATAGGAGGGATGATCACAAGGGATCCAGGCACTCAAGGAGTGTTAGTAGACATCATCATTAGCCAAAAAATTTAACAAGAAGAGCTCAAATATGGAATCAAGGATTTTCATATATCATCTTCAAATGAAAGCTTCCATGTGGTGGGACCAGCTAAAGCAGGTCAAGAAATACTTCCAACAATAGTACTCGTCATAACACTATTATGACAAGAAGATGCAAGAATTATTTGAGCTCAAGCTAGGAAACATGATTATGGAAGAGCATGACAAGAAATTCTTGGAGCTTTTGAGGTATGTGAATTTCATCAAGGATGAGAAGGTATTTAGAGGTTCTTGAGTGGGTTTCCATTGCTATACAAGGTTAAAATCTAGTTTGATGAGCCTAAGAATTTGACATAAGGAAAGCCAAATATTTGTATCAACAGAATAAGGGAAGACTAACTTTTAAAAAATCTTGGGACAATAAGAAGAAAGGAAATATGGATCAAAGGAAGAAAGGATTTAAGCTCCCTTTCTTTAGGAAAATCTCTCAAGCATATAAAGAAGGGAAGCCAACAAAAGATGAATCTAAGATGATATATTCCTTTGGGAAGAGGCCAAGACAACAACCCATTAAGTGTTGGGGATGTGAAGGAGATCACATGTATAAATATTGTCCTCACAAGGGAAAAAGAATGAGGACTATCCACAACATTCAGGAGGTGGATACAGTGGAATACATGGGAAGGAGTGTGATAAGGATTTATGAATCCTTAGACAATAGAAAATAAAACTATCAATCCCATGTGATTAAAGTGGAAGGTAAGATTGATAATCATCCTATATCTATTTTGATTGATTCTAGAGCTATTCATAGCTATATAAATCCTAGTCCGATTGACAAATTTAAATTGAAGAGATGTAAGCATGACAAGTCTTGATTGGTTCAACTAGCTATTGGAACCAAGAGGAGAATTAATGAGCTTGTCAATGATTGCCTGGTGAACATGAATGGAGTTATCACTAAGGAATATTTGAAAATCACACTATTTGGGTCATATGATTTCTTTATTGGTATGGATTGGTTGGACAAGCATCACATTATCCTAGTTTGTTACAACAAGGCATTCACATGCCTTGACGAGGAAGGTAATTTAAGGATATTCCAAGGTATTCCAAGACACATGTCTCTTAAATAAATTCTAGCACCCCTTATTATGGCACCGAGTGTCTCACCTTATATCTCTTAGAGAAACATTATGTGCAAGTTAAACAAGGCTTACAGTAGGGTATTGTACAACTAAAATTTAAATATTATAGTCTAGAAGAGGTTGGGATCCTCTTGTACAAGAACAAATTTTATGTTCCTAATTCTCCAGATCTACGAAATTTAGTTCTAAAAGAGATGCACAATGTGCCATACGTTGGACATCCAAGTTATCATAAGACAATTGCAGTTGTAAGAGGCCAGTATTTTTGGCCTAGAATGAAGAAATATGTGGCTTATTATATAGCCATATGCATGGAATGTCAGAAGGCAAACATCCAACGAGATTACTACATCCATGGTCCATTTCTAAATGGAAATGGGAAGTTGTTCCTATAGATTTCATCACCAAATGCCCATAAAAACAAAGCAACATGATTCCATCATGGTAGTGCTGGAAAAGCTTACAAAGGATGCACTTGTTCTAGTAAATATGCTTCACAAGGTAGTCAACGGTGTAGAAATTTACATGAAATAAATTGCTAGGCTACATGGGGTGCCTAAGGAAACAGTGTTCGACAAATATCCCAAATCCACATCTAATTTTTCGAGAGAGTTGTTTAAAGAATTTGGGACAAATATAAAATTCAACATAATGTGATATCATCTAGATTCAAATAAAAAGACAAAGAGGGTCAACCAAATAATTGAATATATGCTTAGAATGCATGTTATAGAAAAGATTTCCAAGTGGGAAGGCTATCTTCATTTAGTTGAGTTTTATTAAAATAACTGATCCAAAAAGGATCTAAAGAAGACTAAGGATAACCTAGAATTCGCAGAAGCAACTCAGGAAGCTCTGAATGGCCTCAGCAGACAGAGAAAGGGAAAAAATTCAAAGTCCTCAAAATTCAGTGAAATTGGCATCATCGCGAAGACCGCGTTGCAGGATTTCCAACGGCGTAAACGGCTCATCAAATGAAGTTACGGATCAAAATATATTCGCGGTCAAAGTTTTGGTCAACCTAGCCCAGTGAGTAGGGATGAGCCAGCATTCGTACTGTTGATGTAAGCATCAATACAGATTACATCAGTGTTTGTACAGTATACATGGCACACGTAGAGGATGACACGTGTCATGCTAACATCAGCATCATGGCGTGGCAGCACCATAGGCTGCCATGTGTCACTCATTGTCGTCATTTTCTGGTCAATTCGTGGACCAATGGTAAAACGCCATGTCGCGGTCTGTACATCCACATGGAAAATCGTACAGGATGTGGTAGAGGACGTGGCAGGATGAAGTGGTAGGGTGACTATGCAAGCAGATGATGTGGGCCAATAAATGGTCACCACGTGGCCCAGTCATGGGCTGTGCAAACGAACAAGGATGCCTAGCAACCGAAAAATGCAAAAAAAAAAGAATGTCGGGGTTGGCTGGCACCAAACCCCAATCTGCAAAAGTTGGTNAGATGATGTGGGCCAATAAATGGTCACCACGTGGCCCAGTCATGGGCTGTGCAAACGAACAAGGATGCCTAGCAACCGAAAAATGCAAAAAAAAAAGAATGTCGGGGTTGGCTGGCACCAAACCCCAATCTGCAAAAGTTGGTAGAATCTCCGCCAGATTTGGATGAATGTAAACCATAACCACCAACGTAACCATATCCACCAAGGCTCTGCCAAGTATATCCAACCGCCAAACGAATGCACCATATATCAAGCAAAGCAGTGTAACAAAGTACCAAAATGGGAGTCTGCAGGCTCGACCTCGGGATCTCCCCAATCCACTCTGCCTTTGCCATGTCCACCCAACTGTTTGGGTTGGGATGTGACTTGGTAAAATATTCCAATGATTTATTTTAAATATTGAAATCCGCTAGTGCATGGGGGGAGGCCAAGGCGCTCAATAGTACGATTGGGCACGATTTTTGAGACGCATGTTGACGATTGAAAACGTCAACGTAATTTCACCCGCAAAGTGTTGCTAAGCCTATTATTATATAAGACTAAATAATGTTAGTAGGTGGGACCCCCTTAAACTTTTGAAGATCAAGTCTGTTCATTTTCAATATTACGATGATGCGCTACAAAGTTACATGGTTGATGAGAATATGGTTGTCGTTGATATCAATTAAGTTTTGAGATATTCTTCCTTCATGATTCTACAACCTGCTTTTTATTTATGGTATTTGTTCTTCTCGCCTGTACAATAGAAATGTTAGTGAAAATTACAGAAAGGTATTTTGAGGAAAAGTAAAATACTATATCTAATGCAAAAAAAGAGACCTAGCTCTACGATACTATATGCATGAAAATACTTGTTGATAGTGGTTAAGTCCTAACTAA
>SNQJ01S0143139.1:9365-31929 GCA_010110895.2 Picea sitchensis
TAAGGAAATGGAGGGGAATAACGATGGAAAGTGGTAAGTATGGTCGTGAACAGTACAATGGCTCATTAAAGGATTTCCTAGTAGCAAACCCATTCCCAAGAAAGACCACTTACTAGGGCACAATGTCAACCACCAAGGTGAAGTAGGACAAAAGGCATAATGTCCAAGCATATATCATGAAACCTAGAGCAATCTAAGTTACAACATACTCAAATGGCTTAAATATTGAAATGATGCTCACCATAATACTGACTTGTACCTCATGGAGCAAGGCCCACTTCCTTCCGGAAGCCAGCTGGTGTGGTGGATGCCATCTACAAAATTTTGACCATCTGTGGTGGTGAGTGGGTTTTCCATCTGTGCAAAGGGTATTAAGGGTCATGTAGTCTCTCGACACTCCATATCTGCAACCCGAGGGCCTCGAGACATGATCTCCTTAGTTATCCACAAAATGGGTTTAACGGGAACAAAAGACACTCACAACAATGTTCTGTACTAATTATTATGTTTTAGTAACAGAGAGGAGAGGATCTCCATAGGGAGTTCTAGACCTCATGAATGCCAATGCTTTTCAAAACCTACTGGGTGAGACTATCTCCATACAAAGTTCCCAACATTGATAATTCCAATGATTTTGAAAACCAATTGGGTGAGACGAACAATTACACTTCCCCAGTGCAGACTTGTATCTTAGAGAATAGATTGACTTTATGCATAGATAGAGTTTTGGGAGGCATACCTGCTCTTAATGGTGGCTTCTACAATAGGGAAATATTATAATATGTGTGTAAGATGTAATGGGATGAGGGACTAGTAAAGAAGTCATATGATTGGGTGAAGAAGCATAATGCCATTGAAAGAGATCGCCTTTGGTATTGGTCAACAAATCTTAGAAATGGGATTCTAGAAGCAGGAGTTGTTCCATATAATGGATATNTGTAATGGGATGAGGGACTAGTAAAGAAGTCATATGATTGGGTGAAGAAGCATAATGCCATTGAAAGAGATCGCCTTTGGTATTGGTCAACAAATCTTAGAAATGGGATTCTAGAAGCAGGAGTTGTTCCATATAATGGATATACATTGGATCATGTGGAGGGAACTAAGATCAACGCATCCACCTTGGACAACAATGGAAAGAAACACATAGAAGGAGATCTTCTCAAGTATTCCAACTCCAACAATATCATAGTCCTTCTCAATGATATTGTTAGCAGGATTCTCTTCAATTCCCCTACATCTCAAGGTAATTCATCATACATCTACTTTCAATTTACATAGGCCATTCTTATACATGACCTCCATTTGACATCATTAGTTGCTAATATTGTTTATCTAATTATCAATATTTTATCAAAATTCGAGTAGTAGATCTATATCTAGACCTGTGAATGTATATTTAAGATTTTGAGTATGAACACTTGTAAGAAAGAAAGGTGAATCCTTTGGGAATTCGAAGGCCCGCGAAGTAGAATTCATGGATTCCCATGCTCAATCTTATTGAGATGTTATAAAAGAATCATCACATTTTAGCAAAGTCATTTTAATACCCCCAGTTTGATCCCCAACTTGTAATATGTTCATGTACATATGGTTTATAGGTTAGAGATCCAGTATTATTTTGGGCCGAAGTGCCCATGATGTTTTGGACCAGAGAGCATGTATTGATCAAAGGCTAGAGATCCTAGCATTGTAATATGTACACACACTAATTAATAAAATACATCACGACTATAAACCAAGTTAGACAAAGAGTATGGGTGCCTACGACTCTAAGAGAGGGAAAGGGGGCTAAGCGCTTAAGGAAAGGGGATAAGCCAAAGAAATAATATAAAATTCTAAAGTCCTAAGTCATACCTTAATGTGTTTTATCCTAAGTTCCAAATAATGGGAACGAGTTCCCAAGTGACGTGAATGTGGTCCTTGAGTGCCACTTGTCAAGAGAGAGACATGCATATTGAAAGTTATGGGCTAGTGGAAAATCCATACTTCTAATCATTGTTCTTTTCTATTATTTTTCTGGTATGTTGGGCGTGAGCTTAGGAAAGATGGAGACCCTATTACCTTGTGAATATTATGAATCCTATGTGGATTCTGGTGGATAGTTCTCCCTAGGTTGCCTTGGTGAAGGTTCAAGCCCTAGAGGGAGAATTGTGTTGGTAGGATTGCTCAGTGTGTGAGGCCTAGAGGGTGCATGGAGACTCCATTATATTAGTTGGATTTCTTGGAGCCACATCTCTAAGACTTCTTGTCTGACTTGTGTTGGAGCCCTAGAATGTGGGATAACCCGAGGGACTATGATGCAAAGAAGAGGGTACAATTCCTTGGGTGATGCAGGATAAGGGGAATGAGAGTTTGTTGGTTGTAATTATTGCAAGAGTTGGTATCTTGGCCTATACACTTTTTGTTCTAACTGCAGACCTAGTTGGATTAATAAGCATTTTCCCTAGTGTAGCTATATCCCTAACTCAATGGTGACCTATTGTTGAGAGAGTTGAAGCAATAGAGTCTATGGTTGGGTGGAATATTTGAGGTCTATAGCTGGTTGGTGGATGTTTTTCCATAAAAGACAAGTGTTATAGTTTTATGGTTTAATGTTTTAATTGTCATGTATATACTTTATTCTATGTGCTATTATGTTTTATGTGTTTGAGCATGTGCACCCATGTTTATATTATGTTTGTATGCTATATTTCATGGTAGTATGCATATGCATTCATAACATGGCATTATTATGGTACCATGGGTGACCAAGGTGCAATATTTTGGTATTAGAGTAGAATATGTGTAAATGTTAGCTTGCGGTAAGTACATAAATATGTAATTATATAATTAATGGTATCAAAGTTGTTAATTTATGGAAAATCTAAGCGAGGTTGAAAGAATTTTGAAATGTATAGTGCATATAGAGTTGGAATTGTAGTAATGTGGATCAACACAGAGTCCTGGTCCATTACAAAGTGGTAATAGAGCTTAATTTTACAACATTGGGATTACATGGGTTGGGAACTAGGCTAAACATGAAAAAAAATTGTAGGTTGCAGACCAATTGTTTGATGGAAGAACTTACAGATTTCCTATTTGACAAAATTCCTCAAGGAGATAAATTCAAAAAATTAGCTTGAAATAAGAAATTGTGGGATTAAGAGTTAAAAATCCCATTTTTTATTTTTGGTCGAGCATACGGAGGCATGATTTCTTGAATTTGTAATGACAGAAATTTGACTTGTATCGAATTTGGGATTTTTTTTGTGTGGAAATTGAGAATTTAGGCCACATGAAAATATGGGGAAAAGGAGAAATTGGGGTAAAATCCCCAAATTCAAGACGACATCCATGGCTAATTGGAATGGAGGTGTTGAATTGATAGGTCAAGGAGTTGAATTTGGTCCAGAGAAGCTAAATTCAAGTTTTGATGGTAGCCCTATGAAAAAAAAAAATGAAAATTAAAAATTATTGAAAAAATTGAATTTTTTGAAAATATTTCCATACTAATGATGTAAGTGGTGATGTGGAGGATGACATGGAGCTATATCAGTGATGTGGATTGACAGGGTCTGTTGGGCCTCCAAAATTAACGATTTGATTGCTAGTGAAACCCCTCCTAAGTCCATTTATTCCTCCTTTTTTCCTCATTATCATCCCTATCATCACAATAATATAAGAGTTTTTTATGGAATGGTTATCTAGAGCCAATAACATAATATTATCCTCAAAATGTGATTATTTCTATTAATTAGATAGCTTAGTGAGATTATTAATTGGTTTATTATTGATGATGTTTTTCATGAGTCCAAATCCTACAACACACATAGATATCCTGCAACACCATCATTGCTCCTCATACTTCCACGTGTCCAATGGAGAAATGGACACATATACATCATAGTTGGATGCTTTTATATGGTTATCGACCCATCAGATGATGCCCAGGTCACACGTGTGAGTCTCCAAGTGGTTTGTCAAAGTTATAGTCTAAATTAATAACCAGTTTACAGACAAATAATTTCATACGTGATTTATGAGCCGAAGAAGAGGAATCTCGAAAAACGAAAACATGGGTTTTGTGCATAAATGTCCAAATTGGTTTCTACATTAGTCAATTTCCAATATTTGAAATAGTTTGAGAGATAATCCTAGTTCTCTAATATGGGTTTATCTAGATTTTCCGTGTGGTCGATTTTCCAAAAATTGTAAAAATTGTTTGAATTTGGTTTCACTAATTGTTCATGTATAAATGAGAGCTCCATAGGACTGAGAATAAGCCAACATTGCTATATTTTATTACTCTATTCTTTCATTTGTATTGTTGAACTTTAATTCGTGAATACAAGAAGGATATGTTGGTGTTTTGAAACAACATTTATGCATTCAATTGCCCTTTAATTTTGTGCTCTTTTGAGCAGTGGGAAACCAATTGGGAGGGCCCACCACTTTGGTTCTCGTTGCCCTGTTGTAGCAATAGAGGTAATAGTTTCGTCTCTTTGTTTTTATATTGTTTTGAATCTACAGTTAGTATAGTTGGATTGTTGTCACATTCTTTGGCTTTATGTATCATTTGTATGATCTCCAAAATATTGTATTCAACATTTATATAATTTGGATTGTAATTGCATATTCTTTACAACTTTAAGACTTTGTGTACTTTGTACTTTAATTTCGATTGCAACTCAAACAGTGACAATTATAATACTTTGTTTCGATCATAATCTAAGTGTGCAGATTGATTAATAACATTCATTTTTTGTTCCATATCTATAATCAATGCACCTTCCTTTAAATTCCAAATCAAGATAGTAGTGTTGTTTTTTATGTTTGGTAGTTTTATATGGGAGATCTACTCTTGCAAATGATCTAAGACTTGTTGGTTTGCACAATGTGTGTGAGTGATTGGATCAATCCTCATAGTTAATCTCTTTCTCTTTTTGTTTGTCAATTAAATGCCTTTAATTACAAGTAGTTTCAAATTTCATTTGAGTTATATTCTTTTACATGCTTTGTTTCCATAGATGAAGTGTCATTGAAGGTAGGAACAAGTTGTTTCTTAACACTTGAGTGTAAGTCTTAAGTCAGAAACAACAAACATTTTGGCTAGTAAGTGAACTTTGTTTTGCTACCCAATACACATAGATTGCCGTGTTTTCATTTCCAATCATAAGAACAGTTTCACTTGAAGGTGGGAATGAGATTACATGACACTCAAGGAATTGCTTGAGTGAACAACTGTAGCATGCGCCGGCAAGGCACTTTCTTGTTTTGTTTCCCAATGAATAAGTTTCTTGTGATTTTCTAGTATCATTTCATGTTCTTATCATAGATTAGATAGTCATGCTAGTCCCTACACATACAGTGATGGAACCTCTAATATTACACCCATGGATTGATGATTTAATGATAAAAAATTAAGTTGATTAATTTTCTCGACAAGGTCCATGGTGGTAGGGTCCATGGAGGTAGATTAAGGGTTGTGGCAGGTCCCGTAGGTGACAAGGGTGGCCATGCCAAAGGTGGTTATGGGCTCAAAGAATGTCATTTTTGGAACAATTTATTTGAACCCATAACTAGTTAGAAAGCACCACATGTTGCTCGTTGAAACCACTAGTAGTAAGTGGTTATGGGACCATGTGGGGTTGTTAAACCTTGGGCTAGTCGATGGCCCATAATTTCTACCAGTCGTTGATCTTGGATTGATGTCAAGGTAAGGTGTGCACTAGCGAGAGAGCGTTGAAGTGGGACCTCTCTAGTCATTTTAGACAATGTGGGAGTGCCAAGTGGAGGTGTCGATGGAGATGGGACCAAGTGGAGGTGTCGGTGTAGATGGGACCCCTTTGTCCCATCGACAACCTAGGATGTGCTAAGTTGCAAAAAAGGATATTCAGGTATGGGTGGGGCCCATAACTAATTAAAATAATAAAAATAAAGAAGAAAATGAAAGGAGAAAGAAGAAAGAGGAAAAGGAAGGGGTCCCAAAGGGTGATGAGGCACCTAGGTGGCTAGGTTGATGACATGGCCACCTCACTATTGATTAAAAATTTGGTCACCTAAATTTTTAGCTCTTTGGAATAATAAAAAAAATTGGTATCAAAAGAAGGAAATTTTGAACGATCATAATCTCACGATGTATCCCTCAGTCTCATCTTCATCACGCATTTTACGGATTCAAAATCCGAGTCCACGTGGTCAAGATATCCACGCTTTTGTTTAAAAGAACATTTCTTCATGTGAAACACAGTTGGTTTCTATCTCGACACTAAGTTTGATTTCCTATACTTGGTCTTGGAATCTCACTTTTCTATACTTAGCACTCATGCTAGTTCATCTTCTCGGTTCTTTCATTCTCGATTCTTTGTTTCCATTTACTTAGTCTTATTTCTAGTCTTGATTCCACACATACCTTACTTAGTCTTATTTCTAGTCTTGATTGCACTCATATCTTATTGCTTTCCATTTACTTAGTCTTGATTCCATTCATATTGTAAGTCTTGATTCCACTCATATCGTAAATCTTATTCCTTGTTTCCATACTCCACTCATATCCCCTATCCCCCTGTCGTCTTATTCTCCTCCATACTTCGAATATTTTCACACTCCTTATCACTCCATGCCCGTCCGACTGATCCATTTTACTTAGATAATTTTTATTCATTTCCCCCTCTCTACACTTCCTCTCTCCTCACTTCAATCCTCTCCCTCTCTCATGGTGACATACCATTCACATTCCTCACTCCCCTCACCCTTGTGGGCCCATGACACCACAACACTCACATCTGATTCACTCCTCTATCCCCGCGAGTCACGACCTCTCCCCACTCTCGAACCCGATCCTATATCTTATGTCACTTCTCCTACCTCCCTTCTCCTCTCGTCCATATCTCTTATTCTCTCTTCCTCAATATTATTCCAAAGTTTATTCAACCTATTACATCAAGACATGTGGAAAACATTGCAGCCAATGACACTAAAACACGTGGCAACCAATGACACTATAACACGTGGAATCCTATGGAAACCGATCACAGTGAGACATATGGTGATGACATGGATGTTGACTGGGCGATGACATGGGTGCTGACTGGGTGATGACAAGGCAGTGAACTAGGCGCTGACTTGGCAAGTGGGCCATCAAAAGTTTTACCAAATCATGAATTTTCCTAAGGCTAGAACTCCATAAGTTCCTTTTATTTCACATAAGTTATATGGAGGAATTTACCTTATAAACACTTAAATATTCGTTACCAATATGCATGTGGGATTTTAAAGAGGCTAATTTTAATCAATGGCCCACGAATTTGATGGATGACTGCTGAGCAACGATCTTCCGGAGGTCATACCTAGAGATCTAGGTGTCGGTTTTGGACAAACTATACCTCATTGGAAAGTTAATTCGATGAGGAATATGATGGAATAGGTTTCAATGGATAAATTTGGCCATAATTCTCCCAGAAATTAAAAGAACAAACAACTTTGTTTTCATGGTTTGCTGGTAAATTTGTTCGGAACCTCAACTTCCCGAGGTTATAACTTGAGATCCAGAACTCAAAATTTCGCTTAGAAGGACTCATTGGAAAGATGGAATGATGAATATTGCACCTAGAATGGTTTACATGGATAAGAATATAGTTATCATGTTCAAAAAATCAAAACACAGTCCACTTTTTTAAAAGGCAGTCAATTTGAAAATAAAAGTTTATTAAATGATTTTTATTAAAGACGAAATGGGCCCCACTTCAAGGAATGAATTTTAGTGATACAAAGTCATGAATGAGACTTCAATGAAGCATTAATTAAAGTGGTTACTCCAAGAAGGAAGTGTGTGGAAAATTCTAGAAAGGAGAAAACCCTAACTACTTCAAGAAGGCATTGGGAACAATTTTAAAAGAAGGAAGCATCATCAAAGAAGGGTTAGAAGGTTCAAAAGATCATAATAGAAAAGGTTCAACCATCACTATGCACCCAAGTCTTTGATCAACAAATAAATATCTCCATTTTTTCTTCTTCTTCTACACTATTTCTCTCAAGACTTTATGTTTGTAGTTATGAATTGAGCACAATGTTGAGATTTTTTAGTGTCTTTGTTTTATTCTTCCAAGACTCTTTCTAAAAAGATCACAAAGTATTTTACAACCATATATGTGACTGATAAATGTAAGCTAAGATTGTCTAAATGATTCGTGGATGTTTAGTTCTTGCATTTGGCAAGCTTCATTTCTGAACATTAGTCAATTGGTTTACTAAAATGCTTTGTATTGTTGAATATCTTTTACGAAACTCCATACAAAACTAATTCCTGGTGCAATTTCAATGATTTCTTGAACTTTGAGTTTATGAGCATGAGATTTTTGAAGTGAACCTATCATATTCAAATTAGTTTCGAATGAAATGCTCTTTTAAAGTTCTTTGAAATGATCAAGATCGTTTCACTTTTTTTATTGTGAGAATATATGGATGCATCTTCAACTTGTATGTGTTTTAGAGGGTTGTAATAATGAAGTTGAGCATGTATTCATTTTGATATTGAATCATTTCTTCATTTTCTTTTCATTGTTAAAGAAGTTTCTTGGTCCATTTCCTAGAAAATGTTGCATTCAAAGAACAATTTGGTTATCAAAAACCATTTCATATATAAATTAAAGTAATAAAGATTTGGGGTTTTTGTTTAGCATTCCCCCATTTGTCAGTCCAATCCACGAACATCAAGCTACATCTTTTGAACAATTACAGAGTACCACCTTTATAAAAACATAGGGGGATTTTATCCTCGTGAGGTTGTTGTTTGGATTTTGACCAATTTGAACATCAACACTCACCCACTGAAAGGTGGACACATGTGTCATGTTAGTAGGCATGTTTCATCCACATTAGCAAAGATAAAGGTACAATTAAAAAAACAAAAACTTTGGAGCTAAAATTTGGTTTTGGCCATAATAGGAACATATTTTCTCAAATTTAGGTGAAATTTTGGGGTTAGGTCCAAAATGTCAAGGGACCTAAAAGTGCCAGTGAGAGCCACTAACTGGTTCTTCTCCAAATTTTTAAAGATTGCAAATTAGGGTTTTTGAAGAACACAATAGTAAGCCTTGATAGAGGTTGTGTTAATGATGAGATTTTTACAGTGAGTTAGGGGACTCGACATGATGAAACCTAGTGGATATTTTGGCCAAATTCCATGGGTTTTGGAATGGGAATGCATAAATAAGCCAAAATCCACTATTTTGGGAGACTTTTAGGGGATTTTTAGTGTTTTTAGAGGAGGAAACTCACGAATATAGAAAAAATACATTACTTGATATTTTACCTCCTCATCAATCTAGATATCTTTCTTGTACTAAAGATTCCCCATTTTTTCTCTGTTTGAGAGATAACCCATTTTGGCTAAAAATTAAAAAGTCTAGAGAAAATGCAAAAAATGAAAAGTTGACAATTCAAAATTGATGCATAATTTGCTAGGAGCTTTAGATTTGCAATCTTAAGGTTGTTGAATTCTCACTATCACCAGTATTATTAGAAGTCAATATCAAATTTTTCCTAGTTCTTTTTATATTTTCTTTTGCAGATAGCAAAAGATGGTGTCTGAGCTTAATTGCACTAGGGAGAAGGTGCATAAATGGGGCAAAGTTGGCAAATTTAGAGGGCCATAAATTCTTGCTCTGAGCTCTGAATTGAGAAAGAAAATAATCATTGGAAATATTTCAAGGAGAAGAATTAACCTATGAACTGAGAATTGGGATTTGAGTAACATAATTCTCAAAAATAAAAAAGAAGATAATTGGTGGCCTTAAAGGATAGACTTATGCATATGTTTTCTAGAATTGCATAATGGTGATAATTTGGCAAGGATTTTTAATCTAAAAGTAATTTTTACATGCACATTTTGCAGAATTAGGGGTATATGTAGAACATATCAGACTCGATATGAGGACCATAGATATGGATGATGCATAGGGAGGTTATAACGATGAAGATGAAATCAGTGGTTTTAATATCGCCACGAGAAATACAAAAATAGAGTCCAATGGGAATAGAATCAAGGTAGAACCATCATAGCTAGTTGAGACAATGAAGATCTTGAAGAGGGAAGTGTAGAGCTATATAGAAGATAATGAAAGGTTGATAAGTGATAATGAGGAGCATAAGCAAATTAATACTTAGCTACTATAGAGTTTGAGCAATTTACATAAGCAAATCAATGAGGATTCTAGTACAAGACATGTAGTGGAACATATATATCAAGATAGGAGGGATGATCACAAAAGATATAGGCACTCAAGAATTTTTAGCAGACATCATCATTTACTTGGACATTCATCCAGAAGAGCACATTCATCCTTAGAATCAAAGAGCAACCCAAGTTTGTCTTTTTTCAGACATCAAAGGAGAAGGTTTGTGTTAGATAGTTTGCAAGGGGAGCTTAGAAAGCTCAAGCCACTAAAATTTGATGGAGAGCATAGGAAGGGTGAAGATGTTGAAGCCTGGTTGTTGGGAATGGGGAAATATTTCCAGATACACAATTATTCATCAAATTTGGAAGCAAGGATTGACATTTACCATATTCAAGGGGAAAATTCCATGTGCGGGAGGAGGGGGGCAATTGAAGCAGGTCAAACATCTTGATGAGAAGAAAATTTATTGGAATAATTTCAATAAGTATTTCAAGTAGCAATACTTGTTAGAGAATTATTATGACAAAAATATGCAAGAGTTTTTTTAACTCAAATTGGGAACCATGACCATGGAGGAGTGTGAGAAGAAATTCTTGGAACTTTTAAGGTATGTGGGTTTCATCAAGGATCATAAAGTGAAAAAGAAGAGGTTGTTGAGTGGGTACCACCATCATTCTACAGGCATACAATTCAATTCGATGATCCCAAGACTTTGAAGGAAGCCATAAGGAAGGCCAAATATTTGTATGAGTAGAGCAAGGGAAGGCCAACTTTTCAAAAATATTGGGATCATAAGAAAAAAAGTAAGATGGATCAGAGGAAGAAAGGATTCAAGCCACCTTTCTTCAGGAACAACTCTCAAGCATATCAACAAGGGCAACCAACATAGAGTGAGCCTAAGATGACAAATTCCTTGGGGAAAATGCCAAGATAACAACCCACAAAGTGTTGGGTTTGTGAGGGAGACCATATGTACAAGGATTTTCCTCACAAAGGAGAAAGGATGAGAACTGTTCACAAATTCATAAAGCTACTACAGTGGAAGACATGGTCAAAAGAATTCCAAGGATTTATGCAGCCTTGGATAACAAACAAGCAAACTATCAATCCCACATGATCGAGGTGGAAGGTAAGATTGATAATCAACCCATAACTATTTTGATTGATTCTGGAGCTAGTCATAGCTATATAGATCCTAATCTGGTTGCAGTTTTAAATTGAAGAGATGTAAGAATCAAAAGTCTTGGTTGGTTTAGATAGCCGCTGTCACCAAGAGAAGAACCAATGAAATTTTCATGGATTGTCTGATGGATATGAATGGAGTTAGCACTAAGGAAAATTTGAACATCATACCACTTGGGTCATATGACTATTTGATTGGTTGTACATGCATCATGTTGTCCTAGATTTCTACAACAAGGCTTTCACATGCGTTGACGAGAAAGGGAAGTTAAGGATGGTTCAAGTCATTCCAAGGATTATATCCATCAAATATATTTTAGCCTTGTAGCTGAAAAAAGATTCAAAAATGGGTTCCAGATACATGCAACACATATGGAAGATCCAACCAAGGATAAGGTACCAAATCTTGAAGACTATATAGTCTTGAAGGAATATAAATATGTGTTTAGGGAATTGTCGAGATTGCCACGAAATATTGACATTGAATTCTCTATAGACTTGATGCCTAGAGTTGCCCCAGTGTCCAATACTCCCTACAAAATGAGCACACCAGAGATAAAAGAGTTACAGATACAACTAGAAGAACTCTTGAAGAAGGGGTACATATGCTTAAGTGTCTTACCTTGGGGTGCTTCAGTGTTCTTTGTGAAGAAAAATGATGGAGCTTTTAGGTTGTGTATTGACTTTAGACAGTTGAACAAAGTTACATAAAGAACAAGTATCCATTGCCAAGGATAAATGACCTCTTTGATTAATTGAAAGGAGAAAGGATGTTCTCCAAGATTGACCACAATTCCAAATATTTTAAAAAGAAAATTCTACTTAAAAAAGGATGGACTAATTATCTTAACATATGAATAGTATAAATCAAGGGAAGCCATTCATCTCAAATGATAATATCTATCTCACTAATTAAAATCTTTCAAATCCAAATCATTTCATTGGGATTTAGTCATAGCCTAATCTAGAATTGAATTCAAATGATACTACATTGTTATTAGTCATTTAAATAATTTATTTTTAATTTCTAATAACTATTTATTTTAAGTTTCTAAATAGTTGTCACAACAAACTAATCCTCTTTATATATAGATTATTTGTAAAAAATGTGTTGATAGGGATTTCAAATTAGTCTTTATCAAGTAATCCTCTTTGTGTTATTTAAATCACTATTGAGACATCTAATCAACCTCACTGCCTTTACTGAAGAGTGCAACAAACTTGTATCCTACTTCCAAATATTTATAACTATCTTTGAGTCACCTTCTTAAGATTATTCTTCTTTACTTTGTTGTCATGTTCATGTTTTTAGGTTTGTTGTGTTTATATGTACCTTGTTCTTGTGTTCAAGTTCTTCCACGGTTGTTTTTAATAGTTAGTATTTATTCTTAATTCATACACTTTGGCATTAGACATCTCAAACTTCATTATTTCATTTGCATACTTTCATTGTATTTTTCAAAAAGATTTACTCTTAATAAGTTAACTTAAATTGGAATTATAGAGTTGGACGTCAAAGATGAAATCATTGGTGAAAGAGATGATCCAGGTGGATATTGGTGGCCACCCACCTATTCCAACTGTCTCCTCTTGTTTGTTTTTGTTCAGCACGTTCTTCTGTACTTCTTTGTAATTGTGGGTTCTACACTTCTGGGGTTGTCTAAAGCCCCGCACATCCTCCAGTTGGATACTAGTGGCCTCTCACCTAATCCAACTGACTTATTTTGTATGTTTTCATGTCATCACATCTTGTTGTACTTCCAAGTCCGTTTTGGGGCCCGAAACGTTGTTTTTTTTACTCGCCACAATCAAACTATGGACGGAGTCAGAATTTGATGACAGAATGTGTAGTTCTCTGAAAGACCTTTCCAATGGACTATCATGCGCCTAAAACGGAGGTTGTATGCAAAATTTACGACCATGGGAAGTTGAGGTACCAACTTACACCAACTTACCCATAGGGGCCCACATGACTTTTGGCATTTCACCTTCTAGGGTTAGGTTTTTGGATCTCTAGGGTTTTGACATTCATGAGTAATATCAAAAAGGCCTCTGGAGCCTCATTGTAATCCATTCTGCTCAAACGGATGCTTGTAGCAACCACATCTCTTCTCAGAGATAACTACCACCATCCGAGAAAGTGTTTCAGTTCTGCAGTTTTACAGTTTCAACCTATTTCATTATTCAATAGAAGATATTGTTCATTGGATATCTGTGTTATTCTTCATATCTCTTTGTTTATTGTATTCAGTCATTTAATCAGTTCGTTCCACTCCTAAATCCAAATCAGTGGTATCAGAGCGATCTGCTCTTCATTTATTTTTCTTTGTGCATGTCCATTACAAGATCGATCGCGCCGAGTCCGACAACAACCCATGGGGGACAAAAAGAAAGATGATGGAGCAAGAGATCCTATTAAAATGTTGCTCGAGGAAGCCCTCGCACGACAAAGGAACGAAATGATGGACAACTTTGTGCAGATCCTTCGACGACTGCCCACGGGAGAAGCATCTTCATCAACCGGCCATGCAACCCCCTTCAAGGTACAAGTAAATTTTGATATTCCATTATTTGAAGGACTGATAGATGTGCATATTGTAGATAAATGGTTGAATCTGCTCGAAGGGTATTTTTCGATACTAAATTTTTCCGATAGGGAAAAGATCACTTTTTCACTCCTCAAGGTTGTTCCCCATGTTGAAGATTGGTGGGATACTTACTCTGAGCAAAGGGTCGTGGAGAAATCTGCAATGTTTGTGGTGGCCCCTACATGGGATTCCTTCCAGAATTCTGGAACGCCATTAAAGAACAATCCTACCCTGTTGGAAGCTACGAGGACCAGTACCAGATGGACCGCCCTACATCAAGAAAGGGACCAGAAAGTACCAGATTTCACCAATATTTTCCATACCCTAAGCACCAAATTGGGTATCAAAGACTCTGAGCATCATCTGGTGCTCAACTACTGCGGTTGTTTGCATAGATACATTCAAGCATAAATGGAGTTTCTGGACATCGCGTCATTGGGCATGACTTATAGATATGTTGTCAAGATCGAGCATAAATTTAAGCAAAAAAGGCAAGAGGTTGGATCTGCAAACCCCTCACAGTCGAAGCAGGGCAAAGGCAACCCCAACCCACACAACAAGGGACCAAGTCAAGATGGCCACCCTCAGGACAACCAATCCAAGTTGCAACACAAGAAGGGAAATGAGAAGACAAAGAAGAACACGGGAAAATGGTGTGAGTACCATAAAATCCCTTGGCACAACACCGAAGAATGTCGCTCCAAGCAGTCAGTCATGGTTGAACTAAAGGCTTCCGAGTCAGAGGTCGATTATGATTCCAAATCAAATCTCGAAGGAGGGAAGTGGATTATCAATGTTGAACCCAGTGCCACTATTTCTACCACCAAAGTCCAACCAAGCGAACAAGAAGAACCAAAGGAAGGGGAACACCTCTTTCACTCATAGATGTGGGTTAAGGGGGTTATGCTTCATTTCATTGTCGATAGAGGTAGTCAGAAGAACCTAATTTCAGCAGAGGTCATCAAGCAGCTGGACTTGCCAACGACACCGCACCCACAACCCTACACCATCGGCTGGCTTCACCAAGGAAGACATCTCTGTGTCAGCCAACAATGTCGTCTACCCTACGACATCAAGCCTTTCAAAGATGAGGTACTGTGTGATATTGCTCCCCTTGAAGTTTGTGATGTTCTTTTAGGACAACCATATTTGTGGAAGCGTCATGATGTGTATGAGTCTAGACCTCGCACTGTTATTATTACTTTGGGTAGAAAATTTTACGTGATACCATAGGTAGCACCGCCTATTGTTATTTCTTTAATCTTTGTTAAGCAATGCAGTAAGGTCATCTCACAGACTGAGAAGTTTGTCTTCTTTGTGATCCATGCTCACAGTAAGCAGAAGGTCGCCGCCACATATGTGGCCTCTACACATAGCCTCTCTTTGCAGAAGAAGAAAATGGATGGGATCGTGGAAGAATACAGAGAAATATTCTCCTCACCTACAGGGGTACCGACACACTGCCAAGTCAAGCATCCAATTGATCTAACCCTCTATGCACCTCTACCTAATGGACCAGTCTATCATGGCTCGTTGATGGAAAATGACGAAATCAGGTGACAGATCCAAAAGTTGCTTCAAAAGGGGCACATCAGACCTAGCTCCTCCCCTTGCGAAAGCCCGATTATACTGGTGCAAAAGAAGGATGAGACATGGCGACTCTGCATTGATTATAGAGCCTTAAAAAAAATCACAGTCAGGAACCGACACCCCATTCCCAGGAATGATGACCTTCTTGATCAACTCAAGGGGGAAAAGTTCTTCAACAATATTGACCTAAAGTCTGGCTACCACCAGGTTCCCATCGAACCAACTGATGTATGGAAGACAACCTTCAAATCTAAAGAAGGTCTCTTCGAATGGCTAGTCATGCCCTTTGGCTTAACAAATGCACCAACCACTTTCATGAGGTTGATGGATGATGTATTGAGACCCTTCACCAACTCCTTTGTGGTGGTATATTTGGATGACATCCTCATCTTCAGCAGGACATGGAAGGAGCACATGCGGCATATTCAACAGGTTTTGAGCACTCTGCGACAACACAAGCTATATGCCAACTTGGAAAAATGCTCTTTTGGCATGAACAAGGTCCAATACTTGGGATACATTGTTGATGAGCATGGGGTACATGTTGATCCAACTAATATCCAAGTCATCCGTGATTGGCCAGCCCTGACCGAGCTTCAAAGCTTCTTGGGACTAGCCAACTTCTATCGACGGTTCGTGTTGGGATTCTCCTACATTGCATGGACCCTTAGCCAAGTGACCAAGGGCGGTGGTAGGGCCAAGTTCGTGTGGGGGAAGGAGAAACAACGAGCATTCGATGATCTGAAGCATCGCTTATGCTCAACTCCAATACTCTCCTTGTTCGATCTGCAACAACCATTCAAGATTGAGACTAATGCATCTGACTATGTTGTGGGTGCAGTTCTCACTCAGCACGGGCATCCGGTGGCATACCATAGTGAGACACTCTCCGACACTGTCCGAAAATACCCCACCTATGACAAGGAAATGTGTTCCATTGTACAAGTTTGTTGTCAATGGAAAGATTACATTCTAGGAAAAGAGACGATCATACACACTGATCACAAGCCTATGCAGTTCATACAAACACAGGGGAAATTGTAGAATGACCGCCATCAGAAGTGGTCCATCTACCTGCAGTAGTTCCATCTCAACATCAAGTATAAGAGTCAAGATGATTTTAAGGATGTAAATTTATATTAAAATGTAGAAAACTGGGCTAATCTTACTAGTCCTTAATATGAAAAATGTAAAATGTTTGGCGATACTTTTGTAAAAATATTCAAATTTCTAAGGATTTTATATAGTTTTTATAAAATTTTGGCGATTTTTAAGGTAAAATAATTTTATTCTATGGAATTTGGGCGAATTGTTTTTAGAAAAAATGGAAATTGATGAATATTGTTTTGGGAAAGACCATCGAAAATTAGCCCATTTGTGAAATTTAGCCCCTAAAATCATCTGTGTAATAAGACAGGTATCTCCAATCGTGTCGTTGACTGCCTCAGTCAGCCTCCTGTGGCTGCATTCACCATTGTGCTCCATTCCTGTGGGCATGAAGCATCTGAGTGGCCCTAACTTTATCAGCAAGATCCGGACTTCGCCACCACCTATCAGCTCTTGGGTACATGCGCAATTGTCGTTGATTTTCACATTCAGGACGAACTCTTATGCCACTTGGGCCATATCTGTGTTCCTACAAGCGAGCATGCAAAGCTGATTTGGGAAGCCCACTACAGTCGGGTGGTAGAACATTTTGGCATGGAGAAAACAATGGTCGTTCTTCATAAACATTTTTATTGGCCAAAACTTCGACATGACGTCATCAAGTATATCAGATCTTGCACTGCATGTGCCATTGCCAATCCATCCATCAAGAAGAAAGGCTTATACACCCTGCTTCCTATTCCCAAGAAGCCTTGGGAATCCATCTCAATGGATTACGTGTTTGGCTTGTCATCCACCAAGCAAGGAAATGATTGTGTATTTGTGGTCGTTGATCGGTTTTCGAAGATGGAAATCCTCATAGCCTGCAAGAAGAATATCACAGTGGCAGATATTGGCAAGCTCTTCTTCGAACAAGTGTGGGTCCACTTTGGGATACCACAGACCATCATCTCCGATTGGCACAACATGTTCCTCAACACATTTTGGTTGAGTCTCTGGTCTCTGTTGGACACCAAGCTCACAAAATCCACTGCTTTCCACCCCCAAACTGACGGCCAAATAGAGGTCGTCAATCGGATGATTATGCAGATCCTGTGCATGTACAATTCTAAGAATCTATGTACATGGGACGAGAGTCTCCCTTTTGTTCAAGACAGTTACAATAGGGCTCTCCATAGCTCCACCGGCCATAGCCCATTTCAGGTGGGTTTGGGATTCCAACCCTTGGGACCCATTGATGTTGCACTTCCTCTTGCCACCGCACAAACAAAATCTTCCCATGATCAATCTGCGATCGACAAAGCCACCAGATTCATTGAGAAGATTCAACACATCTGCCAACAAGTCCAGTAGATTTTTCAGAAATCCAATGCTAAGTACAATCAATGCCATTATCAACACAAGGTACTGCACCAGTTTCAGGTTGGCGACAAAGTTTGGTTACATTTGCAGAAGGAGCGTCTCACGGGGCCCCATCGAAAGCTTTTCCCAATTTGCTATGGGCCTTACACTATCACTAAGGTTATGGGTAGCAATGCTTTTGAGCTCAACACTCCACCCTTCCTTGGCCTGCATCCAGTGTTCAATGTGGACCTCCTTCGGCCATATTTTCCACCATTATTGGACACCTCAGAGATTGCAGAACAACTAACACCAACAAAGCTCAACCTTGACTGCATGGAACAAGCCTCCACTGATCAAATAGTGGACACACAGGTCAAGGGCACTCGCCAAAAGAGGATCCAACTTTATCAGGTTGTCAAGGCAGGGCAACTCCTACACCAAGGAAAGTGGCTCACCCGGGGCCAAATCTAGCAGAAGTTTCCTCACCTGATGGGGGAACTCAATGCAATGGAGACCATTGTTTCCTAAGGGGGAGGATTGATCTAGATGGATATTGGTGGCCACCGACCTATTCCAACTGGCTCCTCTTGTCCGTTTTTGTTCAACACGTTCTTCTGTACTTATTTGTAATTATGGGTTCTACACTTCTAGGGTTGTCTAAAGCCCCACACATCCTCCAGGTGGATACTGGTGGCCTCTCTCCTAATCCAACTGGCTTATTTTGTATGTTTTCATGTCAGCACATCTTGTTGTACTTCTAGGGCCGTTTTGGGGCCCTAAACGGTCTTTTTACTCACCACAGTCAAATTGCAGACAAAGTTAGAGTTTGATGACATAATGTGTAGTTCTCTTAAATACCTTTCCAACGGGCTATCATGCGCCTAAAACAGAGGTCGTATGCAAAATTTACGACCCTGGGAAATTGAGGTACCAACTTACACAACCTTACCCATAGGGGTCGACACGAATTTTTGTGTTTCACCTTCTAGGGTTAGGTTTTTGGATGTCTAGGATTTTGACATTCATGAGTAATATCAAAAAGGCCTCTGGAGCCTCATTGTAATCCGTTATGATCAGACGGATGCACGTAGCAGCCACCTCTCTTCTCAGAGATAGCTACCACCATCTAAGCAAGTGTTTTAGTTCTGTTGTTTTACAGTTTCAACCTATTTCATTATTCAATAGAAGATATTGTTCATTGGGTATCTGTGTTATTCTCCATATCTCCGTGTTTATTGTATTTAGTCTGTTAATCTGTTCGTTCCGCTCCTAAATCCGAATCAAGAGATGTTGATATGGACAATGTTCTAGCCAAATATTGACAAAATCTCATGGAAATAACCAAGCATCAATGAGTTTTTAGAGGTCTTCCAAACTAGGTTGATAATGGTGGCTTTGGGGATATATTTAGTCTTTATGGTTAGAAGAGGACATTGCAAACCTCCTACTTCATTGCTAACTTTACACTAAAGGTTGAAGAAGGAATGCCAACCATCAACAAAAGCACTGATAGGTTGCCCACCATCTTTTTGATGAAAAGCCAATAAGAGTTATAGTTTTTGTACACAAGGTGGTTCAAATATTCATGAAAACCACTTTATGGGAAAACCATCACTTTATAGGTGGAGAGCTTGGAGAATTTCACGTTGTAAAGGTCAAAATCCAAAATAAAGATAGGATCTCTCTTAATCAAGAGAAACTAATATTCTCAAACAAGCCATCGGAAAGTAGTTTCACCTTCATTATTATACCCTTTGAAGGCATCAACCCTTTCCTTGGTACTTTGTTTCCATGGGGGGGGGTTCTAAGCAATGACACAAGTTCCTCCTCAAAAGCTTCGTATGTTGTCCATTTTGGGGGTGAAAAGAGTGAATCCTTGAACCCTTGGTTATTTAAAGATGTTGCTCAAATAAAATCTTCCTCCCCATAGGATCTATAGGTCTCTCAACCAAGTACCTTCAATGTAGAGAGAATAAAATATATTGACAAGCTCATCATTAGTTATCAATATCATTCCTTGATCATGGCCATCAATAGTTGCTATACACAAATAGATAAAATCCACATGGAACACAAAACATTTGGTTACTTTATGCTCCAAATATTTCTTTATTGTTTTTATCCCAACTTTAAAGGCCACATAAATCTTTTGAAAGAGAGACCATGATTTTGGGATAACATTCATCTCTTCGTTAAACCGTGCTTCTAGGATTTCAACCTAGTTACCATGACCATCACAACTCCAGTGCATTGAATCTCCCTATCCACCTATGCATTCCACGAGTGTAAGAGATAATTGGAAATACAAAAGGAGAAATTATCTAGTTAGACATATGTCAAATCCAAAAGGGAATCATTACCTATGCTTGAATGTGTGTTGATTTTGCCTTGAGTATTGGTTTACCAAATAAGAGTTTTCTCTAGGTGGACAATTATCAATGGATTTAGGGACTAAATTGTGAGATCATAACTATTCATTGTATGGCTTGCCAATGGACAGGCCATTTGCAATATTGTTATTGAGCAACCCCATTGCCCTAGAGGAGAAAAGCTTAAAAGCAATGAGCCTAGGGGATGACAATGATAAAATAAAGACCAACAACATCGAGTAAGGTGCCCAACCTTCCCTCGAAGGCTTGTGGTGTAGATATGGCCTTAACAACTTCCCCTTCTATCCATATAGTCACTCTTTGAAACACCTATAATGGAATGAAGAGGCATCATCAATCAAACAATTTAGAGCTAGAAAAGGAACCAACGTCTCCATCTAGTTAAGATGCAACAAAGTGCCCAAAGTCCATTGTTCTTCCATCCATTGTCAATACCCCAACTCATTGGAAAGATAACTAGAAGAAATAAGAGGAAAAAGAAAATCCATTCCATCCTTAGGGCCGTATCAAATCACTTCAAAAGATTGATGTATATCTTTAAAAGTTGTTAACATAGCTAGGTCACCACTGGATTTTGTTGAGACAAACACGAAACTTGTAATTTTCGCTCATACATAGAGTTACAAAACTAAGTATTGAGCCCTGGTTCCAAGAAATAGGGGACAGACTGTTCATTTATCTCTTTTGATAAGCCATGTCTCAATCAATTATGTATAAAATTTGGTGTCTTTGTATTTACCCATTAAAACTTAATTAGATTACACTTGAAAATAAATGTATATATGTCATATAAACAATTCCAAGGTACACAAATGTTAGATATCCAATTTTTTAAATTTTTTGGCCAACGAAAGGAAAAGCAAACAAATAAACATACTCACTTTTTATTTTTCACATTACAAAGGAGGAGAGAAGAGATGCAAACAAATAAACATACTCACTTCACTATAAACCTTAAGCACCATAGATGCTAGCCATAAATGTTGGTGAAACCTTCATGTTTTGCATGGTTCCAAGTAAAAAACATGTTACATGAAGGTTCCATGCCATACATTTATGACAACTTTATATAGTGCTTAAGGTTTTCCTTCACTTTATAACCAACCAAATACAACAAAATAAAATACAAAATAACAAGCCACACAAATAAACACACTCACCTCATGACAAAACTTAAGCACCAAAGATACCAACCATAAATGTTGTTGGAACCTTCATATTTCACATGGTTCCATGCCTAAAACTCATTACATCAAGATTCCATGACATACATTTATGACAATTCTATGTAAGGCTTAAAGGGCTTAAGATTTGTCGTCACAATTCTATGTAAGGGTTAAATGGCTTAAGATTTGCCATCGCTTTGTAGCCAACCAAATACAACAAAACAAAATAAAAAATAATAAACAATAAACATTTACATTATAGTTTATATGACATTATTTATGAGATGAGTGAGTCCGCATTTGCCTATAGTATCTAGTGATGATTGTCCTACTATTGATTGACATAGTAAGTTATGATAAGTTTTCTCCATATAATAAAAAAAATATTGACATACTAAGTTATATGATAGATTTTCCCTCTAATAAAAAAATATGGCATTATCTACTCTATTTCATGTGAATAACAAATCCCTATAAAATATATAAAATATGACATTATCTACTCTATTCCACTATTTCACGTGAACAACAAATCCCTATAAAATATATAAGGCACATCATTGCATAACTTTAAGGCACATCATTGAAAAAGCTTGGGAAAAAAAGGAAGAAGTTTTTTGTTGCTTTGTTGATTTCAGAAAAGCCTTTGACACGGTTCCTAGGGATAAACTTTGGAGCAGAATGGAGGAACTCGAGGTTCCCAGGCATTTGAGAGTAGTTGTGCATAGGATGTATGAAGAGGTGAAATTCAAAATTAGAACTTCAGCAGGCATTTCTGAAAGTTTTAGAAGCGATATCGGGGTCAAGCAAGGTTGCCCACTGTCTCCTACCCTTTTTTGGTTATATATTGACAAGCTTGAATAGTGGCTAAATTCGCAAGGGGGTGACGGTATCCATTTGGGCAAGTTCGTTATAAGGCTTCTTTTGTACGCAGATGACCTTATATTGATTGCTAAATCAACTCTTGGTTTGCAAGAGCACTTATGTTCCCTTGAGCATTTTTGTAGAAGGGTGGGGATGCAAGTCAATATTAGCAA
>SNQJ01S0143140.1:0-15702 GCA_010110895.2 Picea sitchensis
GTCAAATGTGTGACCAAGTTCATAAAGTTACTTTCGATTCACAAAAGTGTGAGATAAGAAAAGAAGGTTTAGGGAAATTGGTCGCTACAGCTGCAAGAACTTCAAGCAACATATATGTGTTAAGCGCAATTGGAAATGAAAAGTGTTGTCTAGGAAAGGAAGATGAAAGTTGGCTATGACACAGAAGAATGAGTCACATGCATTTTGATAACCTTGTCAAAGTCAAGAAAAGAGAAGCAGTCAGAGAAATGCCCTAGATCAAGAAACCAACCAACACTTTATGAAAACATTGCCAACAAGGAAAGAAAACAAAGACCATGTTCAAATCAAAGGAATATTCAACAACAAAACCAATGAAAATTATGCATACTGATCTAGTTGGACCAACTACAACAAAAGTATTAAAAGGTGAGATATACTTTATGTTATTAGTTGATGATTATACAAGAATGACTGCAGTTTGATTTCTCAAGAACAAATCAAAAGCTTTTGAAAATTTCAAGATCTACAAGGAAATGGTTGAAAATGAGATGGATTCAAGAATCAAATAGAAAACAGCTGACCATGTTCAAATCAAAGGAATATTCAACAACAACAAAACCAATGGAAAATTATGCACACGATCTAGTTGATTAACTACAAGAAAAGTATTAAAAGGTGAGATATACTCTTTTATGTTATTAGTTGATGATTATAATAGAATGACTACATTGATTTCAAGAACAAATCAAAAGCTTTGAAAATTTCAAAGATCTACAAGGAAATGGTTGAAAATGAGATGGATTCAAGAATCAACGCTTAAGATTGATAATGGAGGAGAATTCACCTTTCAAAGGAATTTATGGACTACCGCTAACAATCAATATGGAATAAAAAGGGAATTCTTCGCCGCTAGGACACCTCAACAATGGAGTTGTTGAAAGAAAGAACAGACAATACAAGAAATGGCTCAAACAACGATAATGGATTCAAAGTTGATAGATATTTTTTGGACACAGGCAAAGGCATACAACAAGTCACATTCAAAACAGAGTAATGCCTGTAAACAACATCGATAAAACTCCCTACCTAATTCATAGAAAGGAAGACCAACAAATGTGAAGCACTTCGTGAGTTTTGGAAAGCAAATGCTACATCAAAAGAGAAGATGGCAAAATGGGGAAAGTTTGACCTCATGTGGACAAAGGAATACTTGTTGTTACTCAAGTACAAGGAAAGAATACAAGTGTTACAATCTAATATTAAACAAAGTTGTGGAAATCATCAACGCATCACCGATGAAACAGCGTGCACTTAATCAAAGGAAGAAGAAAACAAATCAATGAAACAACTTTTTTGAAGAAGAAGATGAAAAGAAGAAGAAGAGGAAGATGAAGATGAAGAGAACTGATAGAAGTAGAAGAGAAATCTCAACAAGTATCTCCAAAGACACCAGTACGAGTACAAAGAATCATCCTTCAAATCATAATATTGGAAACAAAGATTCAGGAGCTGAGACTAGAAGAAAAAATCCGCTCAATTTAACAAACAACACCTAGCACTCTTATCTATATTTGAACCAAACTGCTTTGAAGAAGCTAGCAAGGATGAATTTTGGAATAAGACCATGATTGAAGAATTGATCAAATAGAGAAAATGACACTCGAGAATTGGCTCCAAGACTAAAGAATAAGAATGTGATCGCACAATAAAAATGGGTTTTCAGAATAAATTGAATGAAGATGGTATGTTACAAGGAACAAAGCTAGATTGGTATGTAAAGGATATGCACAAAGTTGAAGGATCTAATTTGAAGATATTTTGCCTCAGCCTGAATGGAAGCAATCCATTTGCTTTAGCTTATGCATGCTCAAAAATGCAAGTAAAGACATCGATGGATGTAAAATCAACTTTTTCTGAATGAGGAACTTGAAAAAAGAAGTCTACATTGAAAAAACAAAACTGTATGATTTCGGGCCACGTAACTACTTAATTATGTAAATTAAAGAAGGCCTTGTATGGTCTAAAACAGTTCTAGATCATGGTACTCCAGATCGATAAGTATCCGCAGTGCAAGCGTGGTTTAGAAAAGGAAGTGTAGGAAACAACCTATACATCAAGGTAAGTCAAGGTAATATTTTATTAATTGAAGCTTATGATGCTATTATTTTGGAAGTGATGATGACATGTTAAGCCAAAATTTGCAAAAGACATGCATAATGAATTTCAAATGTCGCTATTTTGGAGAACTATCCTTCTTCGACTCGTGATACGTCAAAGCAACTAAGGAATTCCTTTAGATTTCTCAAACCAAGTATATCAGAAATGATAAAGAGGTTTGGAATGAATATTGCAAACCGCCATCACTCCCATGCAAACTAGTTGTAAGCTGAGCAAAGATCATGATTCAAAGCCCATGCGATCAGAGGCATTATAAGTCAATGATTGGAAACCTATTATGACAACATCCACCGCATGTAATGCAAGGCTTTCGACAGTGGCACGATTTCAAGCAACAATAAAGGAATCACATGTATTAACAGTGAAGAGGATTTTCACTGTTAATACATGTGATTTTCAGATATCTCAAGGGAGCATAAGAGTTTGGATTATAGTATCCAAAAGGAAAAGATATATCACTTATTGCCTACTGCATGCAGATTGGGTAAAGTTGTATTGATGACCAACGCATAAAAAGGAGCAAAGTTCTACTTGGGTGAGTGTTTGTATCATGGATAAGGGAATAAGTTACCATGTATCTCTATCTACAAATGAGGCAGTATATTGCAACAACAACATGTTGTACACAATTTCTTTGAATGAAACAAACTTTGACTGTGGATATTGTGCTGAGTGCTGATTATCTATTCCAATATATATTGTGATAATAGAAGCGCCATCAATATCTCAAAACCCGTGATGCACTCTAATACGAAGCACATTCCAATCAAGTATCACTTTCACGAATAGGTTGCTTAAAGAACATCATAGTTGAGCATGTGCTAAATAAAGAACAAGTGGAAGACATCTTTATAAACCACTTCCACGAGAAGACTTTGGAATATCTTTGCCAAAGACTTGAGTTATTTCTTACCCACCCAAAATGAATGCTTTTGAATGCTTATCTTATATGTCTGATGTGTACACGAGGAAGACACATAAGAGGGATACCGTCGGGAGTGGCCTAGATGGAGATACCTTTGTCATTGATGACAAGCAGATTTATCAAATGCAGGACAGAGGCATGGTTCTAGGGGGAGAGGATTTTTCATATGCAGAGGACAGAGGCAATAGACAAAGGCATGGTTCTAGGGGAGACATGAGTGATATGATTTCGTGATTGCATCGAGTGTTTCCATAATTGCCGCGGGGAGATTGTTGATTAAGGCTTTGTCGTCAATATGTCAACCCTTGAAGAAAGCCCCAGAAGCACAAAGCGTTTTGGGTAATGACCCAATATTGTTTGATGTAACATGACTCCATTATTTTTGTCATGGTCGAGGTGAAAGTAAATATGGATGAAATCCAAAGTGGTCCTTATATGGTGTTCTCACTGAAGATGCTTTGTGGAGGCGAGAACCCACGCGAATTATGGAATAATGAGATGAAAGTGGTTTTTTCAGAGAAAAATATCCTATATGGATAGTTCTTATTATTCCATTTCTTGTGGTATTTGAAACGTCACATAAATCTTCACGGATAGAGAGAGTGGCTTATAGTTGGAGACCCTAGGTTTGTGTAATTGACCCAAGCTTGTTTGATGGGTAACGGTATGAGTTATGATATATTTTCGGTGATAATACTTTATTCTATATGGATAGTACATGCCATGCAATTTCTGGTGGTATGTAGGAACGGCCACATAACTCCCTCTCAATGATTTGAGAAAGCCATATGGCCTTACGGTTGGAGGACCTCAGTCATCTAGAAGCCCAAAAGGCTGTCAAAGTAGTCAAAGTGGTTTAAGAGATTTTAAAAGGTAAATAATATAGTGAAGTGATGAAAGTGTATTATAATTCAAAGTGAATACAAATAAATTATTTCAATGGTAAATTTAATGATATTAAATTAGAAGTGGACCCAACCCCTAAAATAAGTAATGTGGGCCTAGTATGAATCTGTGGAAGATGTTTTTATGAAGCTACTGGAGATTATAAATAAGAGGAAAGTCTCTCCCATTTGAATCACACTGAGAATATTGAATATATATATGTGTCTCGAGGTAACCAAGGATATCTAACCAGAATTCTGAGTGAAGGTGAAGAAAAGAAGGCCGAAATGCAAGGAAGGATGAAATTCTTTGATGGTGCTTAAGGTATGTTATTTACAGGTCATTTCACCATTTTTTGCTATAACTTTTTTTTATATAATGATTCATACTGCAAATTGCTATGAAAGTGAGAAAACATATCCAAGTATCTCAGGTAAAGAAATTCACAGGAGTCATTGTATTTTAGGATATACACTGGGTGGGAAAATAGGGCTTGTGGTCAGTCCTCAAACTAGTCAAAATCAGGGTTTGAGTAAAAACGGCACTTCTTCATAACAGATCCAAATTCAGTGAGACCAAATGTGTTGGTTAGGGTACAATATGTAGCATTTTTTTGTAACAATTCCTTTCATATCATTTCATCAAAAATTTGTTTTGGGGCACGCTCTACAAGGTATCTCTAGAATAAAGCCGACCAACAAGGTATGCCATTTTGGTTATAACTCCTTTTTGAGAGGTTCCAAGTAGTGAAAACTTGGAGGATTAATAAAACACACTGAAGAACATTGTGTATCAGCTTCATATTTTTATTCATTACATGTTCTGTGCCATGATTATCTCAAGTTAGGTTGTTGACTAATACAAAACCAGTCATTAATGTGGGAGACTAAAGAAAAGTTTTGATGAAAATGCTAGTCTCTTGTTTTTGAAGTTAAGGAAGGTTTGCAGAATGTGATCATATACAATTCTCAGTTCATTATAGATCTACAAATCAGATTTGATGATGAAATTGATGAGGGCTTTTGGTTGTGGTACATGTTGAGCATGGTTGAGACAAGAAGTTTATGAGTTGACACATACACAAGTTTTTCTAGATAGGTTGATGATGTTGGTACATATTGATGAGTCATAGTTGATGAGTAGTTGAAACATGATTGGTACATACTTGGTACATGGTTGATGCAATTGTTTATGGTACAAGTTGATTACAGTTGGTAATGGTTTATGCACTTGTTTATGGTACGCTATCACAAAGTTAAGGTACATGTTGATGGCATGGTTGATGCATGGTTCAAATTTCTTTGGTATATAGGCTTACAATGGTATATCTCACGCTGATAGTGTGACAATGGTTCACTCATTCTACTTACCACAGGAAGGATGTAAAGGACAGTGGGTTGTAGCCACCTTCTGGTTGGTGCCAAAGAACTCATGGTTTTGTATCCTCCTTTTGGTTGGTTTCATAGAACGCATGTATTTGGAGCTTCCTTTAGGTTGAATTTTTTAAACTAGGGGGTTGGAGCCTTCCTGCCTGCAGTCGGAAAACAAAGGAAGTTGGTGCTTCCACGAATGTAATTTTCAAAGACATATAATAAAAAAACATTCCTCAGGATTTTCTCGATTCGGCTTCCACGAAAACAATCGCGTATCGGTATGTGTGATTGTTTATTTCTTTAAGACCATTATTAACACTTCTACATTGATATAACATTTGAAGAAAAGGGTTTATAATTACACATCGACTCCACTCTCCTTAGTAATCCAACACCAATTAGGTCGTAGTAGGTACTATAGTAGTAGTGGATGAGGAATCATCCTAGATTGAGACCATCTTCTCATGGTATCTTGTTTATCATCTAATTCCATGCTAAGTGTTGGATGTAATATCGATAGTGGAAAATTGAGACATATGAATTATGAAATGACACTCTTAATTAGGCTTCAGGAGAAAGAGGATGATTTGAGTGTGGAGTTGGGTGATGATACTAATTATCCTATGGGAGGATTGGGATACATTTCCTCCCAATGTCATCAAGCGATGTTCTTGAGTTGAATGATGTTATCTTTGTTATTAGGTTGAAGAAAAAATTCCTTTAATTTCTTGTATGACAAATCTTTATTGTGTGGCTAATTTTGATGCTTAAAGGGTCATCATTAGAGATTTAAATCATGTTTTGGAAAAAAGGGGTTTTAGTTGCAGGTCTTTATAAAGTGTAGGAAAATCGACTGAAGCCTAGTGGTACAATATTGCATGAGTTATGGAATAAGCACTTTGAAATCCTATACTATCGAGCACTTCCTCTCTTAAGGAAATTAATGTAGGAATTGATGAACTTCAAGATAGAGAAGGAAGATGTATGTAGGGGATGGTGTGCTTGGAAAGCATGTCAAGGATACTTTTTCTAGTAGAAAGCATAAAACAAGAGGAAATATTGATCTAATACATTTATATGTGTGTGGACCTATGTATTCGCCCTCATTGATAAATAGTTTGTATTATGTCACATTTATTGAGGATTTCTCTCATAGGACATGGATATATTTTTTTAAGACTAAGGATGAGGTGTTCAACAAGTTCATATATTTTAAGGCCTTGTTTGAAACTTATAATAAGAATATGAGTGACAATGAGATTTATTTCCTTAAACTGCATCGACAATCCATGTTGACATCTTCATCATGGGGCTAATATAAGTTTGAGATATAAAAATATTTTCATCAGGTGCATATATATATTATCCCTTAGGTGTTGCTCCACTGCCCATGAGCATCCATATCCCCAATGGAATCACCATGGAGTCACATATATTTCTCCATTACTAGTGACCATCCATAGCCCCAATAGAGATATCTACATGTCCTCTAATATGATCAAAATTTATTTCTCAGTCCTTCCTGGTTTATTTAGTATATTCTTAGCATCTAATGGATGGGGAAAACAATGGATTTATTTATTATTCCTTTCCTTTACTTCATCCTAGTAGGGGGTGAATTCCAGCTATTGATATTTTTCTTGTGTATTTGTTTCACTTGGATAAACAAAATTATCCTTTTTTTTATCCCTTAGACTTTGACATTTCAGCCTTCAAGTAAGGAACTGCTTAGTGTGTGGATGGATCTCATATTACATAAGATTTTTTTGATAACCAACATGTAATGATAACCATTTATTATCAACTTTGTTAGTTCATGGTCCAATAGTTGTCACAATATTCCAAAAACATCCCTGATTTATCTTCAATAGGGCCCTCTAATTCAACTCATGAGTTAGAAAAGACATGCAGATTTCTTTAGGCATGTTTCATGTGCATGATGTTGCCTGGATGAGATAGATTAAATTGAGAACCATGTATACCAACAAATATGATTAGGTATTCCAAATAATATGAAATTGATAATAGATTACCCTCAAGGGGAGAGATAATGTAAAATAAAACCAAATAGTCATATTCATAATCAACAGATACAAATCAGTTTGAAATCTAATACAACTGAAAAATGAAACATTTAGAAAATGATGAGAAAGGATAGGCAGTCAGCAAGAAAAATATTATGAGAGAGAAACCATGAATTTCAATGTTGCAAGTGGATTTAAAATATTCATGCATTATAACACCACAAGTATTTATGCATCCTCTTGAAAAGACTAATCCCTGTGAAAGACCAAAATCATAGAATTTTGTTTGAATGGGATTTGGTGATAGGTAGTCTAAGAATTAAATATTACATATTATTTTATGAATCATGTTAGCTCATCTTTGTGTCCTTGTGCTTCAGGAAGTAAGGGATTGGGAATAGTTTCATTTTCTACTTTAGCGAATTTTCTCTCATCTTGCAATATCCTATGGTTTTCAGAATTTGTGCTCACAATTTGAATCTCCAAGTCCCTAAACCTATTATGAAACATGAACATTCCCACCTCATTACTTGTTCTAATCAAGCATGCAATATCCACTAGACACTTGTACCTACATAGAAAAATCATCCATGAAAGAAGGTTGATTTTAACCAATTTTTTCATAAATGAAAGGGCTCAAGATAATCATTTGCAGAGAATTGAAACTAGAATATAAAAAACATATCTATGAGGAATGTTTCTAAGTGTTTTTTCCCATGATTATGTCATACTTTTTTAATCATTTTCTTTTCTCAAGTTGTTTCTTCCTCTTCAAGTGAGAAAAATATTCAATGATTGAGGTTTGCACTCAAGCATTTTCAAAATAAGACTATGACAAGTTAAACATGATATGTTGAATGTCATCCATAAAATCAATGAACTGCTCCTAGTTTAGCTAGCTCCTATCATAGTGGAATTTGACTGAGAAGCAAGACTGACCAAACCATTTTCTCCCAGGAAAACACAATTGTGGATATCTCAAGACATAAACAAAATTAAAGGATATATCCAAGTTGGCATGAAACATGTAATCCAAACTAAAATGATTTGAATTCAAAGTGAACCATACTTGATAGGATGTAGTAGGTCTAATATTGAATCTTACCAATTTCTTATTTCCAATATCCCAATAGAAAAGTGGAGTCTACTACCTTGAACATTCTCTGGTTAGTGAAAGTTCTCTTTAGAGGAGCATGTGACTCTAATTGTGATGATCGTTTGGTTTCCATGAGGTAGATTTTATTGATAAAAAATTCTTGTTCATCAAAATATTAATGGATATGTCGGAATTCCCATGAGAGGATACACACTATGGATTTTTTGTAGGAGTTCATTGATATTAAATTTTGATGCTCTTTCTCGGTTGAGTATGATAATAAAAAATAAAGTTATTGCTAGAACCTTTTCTATTGTCCCTTTGAAACTAGGTCAAAGATAATGCATGGCTGGATTTTGAACAAGTTCCATCTGTGAAATTAGGATAAATATCTACACAACACACACATAAAGGATAGTAAGGAAAGGTTGCATGTAACCTTTTATCTCTTGGAATTTCACTGAGTATGGAAATGCATATCAACAGATAATAATTCAACGAGTGAATGGGAATCCTATTGTATGTTCCATTCTTTATGAACTCGGTTTATCTTTGAGATTATATTCCTAATCATATTTCTCAACAATGTTCTTAATCTAAAATATTTTGCAAACTGGTGTCTTTTCCATATTGGGAAATGGAGTCAAACTTTTGTTTACCCAATGAATGAGTTTACCAAAATGAAATGGAAATGGAAGAAATCTAAGTTTCCATCTACATAGATAAGAAATGCATATAATGATACTTTGTCTAGTCTAATGGAGGGGAAGAAATGAACATATACAATTGACACCCACCTTTATTGATTATGCACGAAGAGCTCTGATAGTCAATACCTTAAACATTATTCTCTGATCATATGTCAGGAATATAAAGGGAAATCCTTTCCATTCTGCGAGGTGTAATTTTTCACTTGGAATATCATGACATTTTTATTCCAATCCTCCCATAGCTATAAAATATTCTACAACAAATACTTTTTTTCAGAGGCTCAAAGCCATACTCTTATGGTTTACTTATTTCAATTTGTAAATGCTAAAGTGAATGTTATTGGAGTGAGTAAAGCTTCCATTTAAATATTTCCCAAAATAATTCTACACATGGTTCTCTCATGAAGATGAATGTAAACCAAAAGTAAGCCAATCTTCAAGTTAAACAACAAAATAAAAAGAGTTAGTGAAAAAAAGAATATTCACATGTAAAAATAAACTATAACTAAAGTAAGATGCTAAAAAACTAATAACATATGGAACAATTTATTCAAGAAACCAAAATAAGTCAAAATATTTCTATGAAAGCAGAAATGGAAGTAAAATCTATGCTACTCCTATTCCTAATCTACCCTACACTGGCTCAACAAATGCTAGGTGAAGTCATAAATCCAATACAACCACTTGATTAACTTAGTTTCTATAGGAGTATGATGACATGTCATAGATATGTGCAATTGAGTTATCATGTAATTGATTGAAGGAATTAAGTCATCACAAACTAGGTTCAAAACAACAAGCGATAGATTCCTGCTAATTTGAAGAAAATGTCGAGCAAAAGATGAATCCAATATATCTCTTATAACATCATCAAAATAATTTTAGTAGTGTTGAAGCCTTGAAACAAAATCAAAGGATGAGTGATGCATCTTCCTGTGAATATTAACTTGTGATTTGGAGTAGATTTAGGTGGCAGTGCTTCCTAGCTCAACTCAATGTTTCTATTATCTTGCATGGTGATGTCCATTTGTTATGATATCTCCATGGGGATCTAATAATTTATTTTTCTCTTCATTCTTTGTCTCTTATGTGATTAAAATATATTCAGTGAGATCAATAGTTCCATATTTTACATGATTATTGAATGATGCATTAATGCTCACAGCCATTTCTCAAACAAAAATATAATCATCAAAGATAAAGTTACCATGGTCAAATTGTGTTTTAGTATTTTCCATATATTCAAATTGTAAAGGACCTTAAAATTTGTGCAACCTCGATGGATTATTGTTATGAATAGGTTATTGATCAATCAGATATTGGAAATATTCTTGATTTACTTTATCATTCAATATTTTATCATTGAAAGAAAAATGTAAAGATTCTATTGCATGATAAGCTGATGGATGCTCATGTAAATTATCATTATCAAACATATTTGTATMAAGGGAGTAGAAGTCTTCATATTTTGAAAATGAATGGATTTCCTTGGTAGGATATTTGTCAYAGACCATAGTATATTCATTATCCTCTTGATATTTAGGATAAACAATTGATGCAATTCCTAAARGAGTGTTRTTGGTTTGTTCCCACTMCGGATCTAAGGGTTTTAGGGGTTATGATGGAAATTTCCCTATTGATGTGAGATAATGTTAGTCAGAAATAATGTATCTCCATCTTACCTTATCAGATCAAGATTTTYGTTGAAGGATATAATCTCTATGTTTCCCAGTGCTATAATATCATTCAAATATATAATAGTTTCACAAACTRATTCTTCATTCAATACAAATTTKAAATCATCTTTTGAAACATTACCCTCATATTGTGCTTCGAAATARGATTGCAGAGTATTATATGTCTGAGGGTGGGCTTGTATGGTCAATATGTTTGAGAAGGTTTATATTGGATGGGAGGTGAATGAATATTCATTTTGTATATAGGAATGACAGAAATAAAGAATGATGTCTTAAGAATTAGAGACATTTTCATTTTCGAGATTGTCCCCTTCAGGAATAAAGTGAAGATATGAAAATTAGTCAAGAATTTCTTGGTCTGAGAGTTTGTCACTTTTAGGAAATGTACAATATATTTTCATAACTCTTTGAAAGAAATAATCTAGAGGTTCATTTATAACCCTATATATTTCCTCAAGTTCATTAAAGAGTTCTTCATAGTCATAATTTACATGAGTGGTGATAAATGTTTCCATGGATTTCTTCCAATTATGTATCGATTTCATTGGTAATGTACTATACCAACCTTTAATCCATTCTTCCAATGTGAGAAAAATTAATCAACATATTTCATTGTCCTCACTACAAGGAAAAGGCCCTATAGTGGAGGATTTTGCAGAAGCCCCTATAAAAATAACCAAAAAATCCGTTTATAGTGAAGGTCACTAGTGGAGGTGTGCGGGGGGATGTTTTAGCGAATGTTTTTTTAACGGTGCATTTATAGTACTATACCGCACTGGAGTGCCACCATATATAAACACATCAGTGTTAATAGACAATTGTGCACCATTGCAGACTTATTTAAGAAATAAATAAAACAATGGTGCACATCATATAAAAGTAGATCGAAAGAATCGGTGCGCCCTAAAAGGGCGCATCAGTGTGCAACAAACAAGTTCTTCATCTTGCATTTTTATTCCAAAATTCATACCAATGCATCGTTGTTCCCTTGCAACACCAGGGTGCAACAAAAAACTGCACATCCTGCATTTTTCTAAAATGAATAATGGTGCGACTTTGTCCTAGGGGCGCACTAGTGTGTTCCATATGAGGCACTACCACATGTTTTTAAAAAGAAATGGTGCACTATTTGCATCAGTTAGAACCGGTACGCTTAACACGTGTGCACTGGAACATGGTTTAAATAAAAACTGACGATAAAAAAAAATATCGCAGGCCTGGTGCGCACGTGACGGGAACATCAAGGCCCAAAACAAAGACCGATGCACATTTGTCATGAGGGTGCTCCGGTGTGATCCATATGGTGCATCGTCATAATTTTTTTAAAAATTAACGGTGTACTAGGTATAGTTGTGTGCACTGGTGCGCTTAATGTGAGCGCATCGGAACAAGGTTAAATAAAAAAAAACGATGGTAAAAAAAACATTTTTACAATTTGTAGTGCATAGAAGCTCTCAAGAACCAGTGCCTCCTTTTCCCAATTGAAGTGCATTGTCGTCGATGCTTCCATTGCTTGCATTGAATCTATTTGGTTCTTAGTTCGTGGGATTCTAAATTTTCCATACGGTGGAAAATTTTCATTTTTTCACTACATCCCAATGATGCCTCCTTGACTAGAAAATGTCCGAGTAAATTCTTTATTTTTTTGTACATTGTCTTTTTAGCGAATTAAATTTTAAAATTGAGTTAAATTTGCATTGTTTTTCAATTATTATTATTATTTTTTTCAGTGTGGTGCACCCTGTAAATTTTATAGGGCACACCGATCATGTATAGTCTGTTTTCGACAGTGTGACATATTATGGAATGAACTGATGTGTACTTAACAATGACACACCGGTGCATCCGAAGTAACATAAGCACTGCCCAAAATACATAGTTTCCACTTAATGTTGCATCGTTTGTATGCATGCACCGATGCGTTCATAAAAGTATACACATCGTTGAATGGAAGCTATATATTTTCATCTGTGTGTGTCGAATAAACACATCGGTTTGTTTCTGATAACGAATGCATCGGTGTGTTTATTATGAATGCACTGGCGTAAATAAATAGTTTATTTTCAATGGTGTGTTGGTTATAGGGAACACACTAGTGCATTCCTAAAAATATACACACCTTTTAAAATAGAAAAGTTACATTTGAACGATGCATCATTGATATGTACACACCGGTGCGTTCATAAACCTATACACATCGGTAAATGTAAACTATTTATTTTCACATGTGCGTTTTGAATAAATGCACCGGTGCATTGTTTATAACTAACACATTGGTGCATTTATTATGAACGTATTGGTGGAAATAAATAGTTTCCATTTAACGGTGCGTTGGTTATATGGAATGCACCAAAGCGTTCATAATACTATACTGATGCAACCGCACTCCTCGGAGCACGACCGCTCTCACAGGATCTCCTTCTCTCCTCAGCCCGAAGAACTCAAAGGTTCTTCTGATTCCCTATCGGGAATCTTTCTCACCCACGGATTCTCTTCGTCGCGATCCTCTCTTCTTTGCTTTCGGAGGATTGGAACTCGCGGCTTCGTAAGTCCACTGTCAATCACTGGGTTCTTGAATCCCCGAGACCCGATGGTCAGTCAATCGCTGACTTTTTCCCTTCCTCTGTCGGGACTTCCGCGCTATCGCGATCTCGCCACTCGCAACTCCACTACTCGCGAGGTTGAATAACTTTCACGTCGACTCCCGATACCCAAGACGCCGAAACTCGTGATCTTGTTCCCTCATGAATTCGCTTCTCGTGAGGTCGAATAACTTCTACGTCGACTCCCGATGTCTGAGATGATGAAACTTACGATCTGGTTCCCTCGCGACTTCGCTTCTCGCGAGTTCAAATAACTTCTACGTTGACTCCCAATGTACGGTATCACGAGTAGATCTGACGGTCCTCATGATTCCGAACGATGGCTCCTGCCTCCTAAGCTTCGAACCTCTTTCTCACTTATACTGTAACCTCCTTGCACCTCTGCAAGATCCAACGGCCCTCGATGATTCGCGAATTCTCCTCGGAGAATTCTGATTTTCCGTTCCTTCCAAATGAAATCCACGAAACGACAAGATGCTCTTCCACATAACTCGTCACCCTGCGCACAAACCTGCGACACTCCCTGCAAGCCTTCCAGGCATGACTTTGTCTATACTATCCTTCAACAAACTCGAAGGCCTATCCTTCCTGAGATTTTCTCATAACTTTCGAGTCCCTTCAGGAAACTCTTGCACGCACTCCTTGCGGAAAATCTCCAACAACGTCTAAGTGTTGAAGCTTCTACTCTGCGCACACCTGCAACAACAGTCTTACTTCCCTTTTCTCAGAATCGCAACTCTGAGACTTCGTCTAGCCTACGCACGCCTTGCACAGCTCCGGTGCCAAATATGCACTTCTGAGATGAATGAGGAACAAAAGCTAACTCTAATTGAACCCTTCTGTCAACGCACTCCTTGTGGATGATTCGACTGCACTCCTTGCACGAATCCTCTGGCTCAAATAGAGAAACAATTGAAACTCATTCACTCTTCCTCACAGACTTCAATTCAACCATGAAATCACATACACAACATGTAAAAGAAAATGTATGAAAGGAAGCAAACACTCATGAGCATAACATCAATACACAGAGAAACAACACAAAACCATGCATTTGAATCAAAGCTTTCTTCTATTAATCCAAATGTATGTACATGGGTGTTCTTCATACAATTCTCTGTTTTCTCTTCTGCTCTTCAGAATGAATAATGTTACAATGATACAATGAGGGTGTCTATATCCCGTTTCCCTTTTGGACTCTAGGCTATCAAATCTAGAATTAAATTCCTATCTAACAACATTAACTATAATAAATGTCGACTATCTACCTAAGGACGAGAGCTATCCGCTCAAGGTCCATTACAATATACAAGTGTACCATCTCTTAAATGGCTCATTTAAGATTTGCGCCTCAATCCCAAAGTATTTCAAAATTTGTGCTGGCTTGTCCAACTGTCTTCCGCCTCCGCGCTGGCTTGCTTGATGTGCTGGCGATGCTCCTGCATCATACTCCTCGGCTTGAAAAATTTCATGGGCTCCTGTCCATGAGCTCCTGCACGGTCTGTCCATGATTTTGTATTATTGCTTTAGTCTCCCAGCTGGCATCCTCCACTGGGTGATTCTTCCACTTGACCAGATACTCAAAGTATTCCTTTCTCCTGGTCTTCTTACTCACTCTCTTGTCCAGTATGCGTTCCATCTGCGGCTTCTCTGCAACTGGTAATTGTTTCACCCACCGGATCACTGGTTCCTCAGTTCCAGTCTCTGTTTCTCCAACCCTGTATGGGTATAAGTCTGCAATATTGAATATTGGAGATATTTCGATGCCATCCGACAACTCTATCTCATAAGCATTCTCTCCGAATTTCTTCAGGACCTTGCATGGCCCAATTTTCTTCATTTTCAATTTGTTGTATGTTCCCCTTGGGAACCTTTCCTTCCTCAAATGTGCCAGAACTAGATCACCAAATTCAAACTGAAGTTGTCTCTGACGCTGATCTGCTCTGCGCTTATACTCCTGATTTGAATTTATCAGTCGCTGCTTCACCCTGCTGTGAAGTTCCTTCATCGCTTCAGTGAAATCCTCTACACTAGTGCTGCTAGTCGCAGTCTGTTCTGAATCCCGCAGTTTAGAAACTCCTCTCGGTTGCAGCCCATATACAACCTGAAATGGACTTTTTCCTGTGCTCCGATTCACCGAATCGTTGTATGCAAACTCTGCCTGTGGTAATATACTATCCCAATTGCTATGGTGCTCTGTCACCAAGCTCCTCAGCAAGTCTCCCAGAA
>SNQJ01S0143141.1:0-11650 GCA_010110895.2 Picea sitchensis
CAACCCTACTTGTGGTATTGAGGTCCATTCTTAAAATAATTATGATCCATTGATGGAATTTTTTTTCAGTTTTCAATTCCCAGAAAGTACTTCCCTCCAATACATGAATTATGGTAACATTAATCTCTATATGTCTACAGAACTGATATCAATACTATATATACCAAGAAAGATATTTTCTTAAGGAAATATGAAAATCAGACAATTTGGTACCTCTTATGTTTATTCCTCATGGTGAGATGTGTTGAATAAATGTAGAGATCACTACTTGCCTAGTTAGTCTCCATTTGTTGGCTCCCCCAACTAACACCCTGTTATTTTTGTTTGAAATATAGATTTACCTTTATAATTGTTGGTTGTCCAATATGTTATCTTCATCAGATTGATAGATTCTTTGTAAAAAAATGTTTCTTTGGTGATTTTGGTTGGTTTTATATAATCATTTGCTTTTACAGTTTTTAGTATGTTTCTTTTCTGTCATTTTTTGGGTTTGAGTGGGTTATTTTTTATATCATGATTACACGTTTATCCTTAATTTCATGACCGTGAAGCATGAAATTAAGTATTTTTTCTCATTGATATTGCTTGTTAAATGATTTGAACAATGTCATTATACATGTCTTCCTCTGATCAATGATTACTTCTTGCATTTCCTAGTCTCATTTAAAAGAGGATACCATTACTCTTTTTGTGAGTGATTAATTGAAAGTTTGATTTAGAAAAAAAAACTTTATTAAGTTTCTATATCCTCTAATTATAAGCTCATTTTACTAGGAATCATATCGGAACTATATTAGATTATCCTTTTTAACATTTTATGAGAACGTTGGTCGAAATAAAAACTTATGATATGACTTTTTGAATTATTTTATGGAGGGATCATATTAAACATACATCTAAGGTATTCAATATGGTTTTCAGTAAGGGTTTTTGCTATGTATTTGGACCATTTTGTGATATTTCCACGATTATGCCTATCAATCTGGCTAAATCATTCCTTAAACCCTGAAATGACTATACCCTTGCTCACGATCAGGATGCAGTGGCTCGTGGAAATCTCTGAGGAGAACATGGGTCATTTTTCCTACAACTTTGTTGTTCTTTGGTATGAGATCGATACCTAAATTCATCGACATTTTAGGTGGCATGCGGGTTCAAATCATTCGCCATGTTTCAATATTTTCGCACGAGCCACATGAATGAGGTATTTGATATTGCTTTTATCTGTGTACAATGAATCCTCTGTGCTTCATAGGGTTATTTTGTTTCTTTTTCAAATTACCCAATTCTTTAACCTAGTTACAAAGCGACTCATGGACCCCGTGGTAAGAATTGAACTAAATAATCCTTAGGTTTTTCTCAAGAAAAACATTGTGACATAAATGTTATGTCGGGCAAGGTGGTTAAACTTCATCCATGCATTCATAGGTTATAATGTTGAAGTAGCTAGTGGCTTCACCCAAACATTTGATGGCCAAAACACCAACGTTGGGGATATACATTTTGATGTCAATGAAGCCCTCATCTCTCAGGCCATTGGCTTACCTTTGGAAGGGGATAGGTGGTTTAAAAATACCATGGTAAAAGGGGTTTCGTGGCAAGTTTTTCTAGAACCAAAACACACCAAGTACAATATTAAAGGTATGCCTTTGGTTCTATTCAAGAAAAAATGGCAGAGTTTACTACTTCTTATAAAGCATTTTGTGACATGTGAAGGACGTTTTGGTTTGATTTTATACTACCATATATGTTTTCTAATGGTGTTTACAGGCTCTTGTTTGAACATGCCCTATTATTTATGGAAAATCCTCACCAATATGGGAAGGACTTACCAAACAAGGATTAAAAATCCTGAAACTAGTCTCTTCCACCATGGTTTAATTTGTATCTTGGTAGAAAACCACCTTGCCAAGATAGGGGATGACAGGTATAATTTTATTACTAGAGATAGTTTCCTACCCAATCCTATTTCAGAACCAAATCTTGTCTCCGAGATGGTCGAGGTGTCAAACCGCTCTCATGATGTATTTGAGGAAATTCAGCTAGAAGCTCAACTTCATGTTGATGTTCCTGTCCCTTTAGAGGATGGATCAAATCCTACCCTTGTTCCTCGTCTCACTTGAAGTAAAGCTAAGGAAAATATAGCACAAACTCAAAGCCTAGAGTCAACTCTTAATCAACTAAAGCAAAAACCTCTACCAACATTTGAACAGGGAAAGTCATCAGTTTCATGAGAGAGTGATTCACATATGAATTTTTCAGAAGATCAGGTTCAGATTAAGGAATAGGTTGATTTAAAAAAAAAAAGGCTAGGTCAAAGAATTTCTATAATGATTCAGAATAGATCCAGGAATCAAGCAACTCCTAAGGAACCTATAGTTGTTGATGACCTAGAAGCTCATGATGAAAACTTGGATGGAAAATTGAAACCTGAGACACAACCCTATTATAATTTTGTGGATAACTTACGCCCATTCCTTCATAAAATTGAGGGCGTGTCAGGCATTGGTGCTCCCCTAAGAAGTATTTCCCTAGAAGGAAATCCCTCTGACATCAAGCAACACCATCCTAAGGAAAATCTATTTTCTAAAGGATGTCATGGGTTCCAAGTATGGGAAGACTGATACCATTCGGTTGTTCCTAACATGCAGGCATGACTTGAACAATTACAAAGACATAAATCAGATCTTAGGAGAGAAAATGAAGGATTGATCAATAACAACGAGTACAATTCCTTACACACAGACAAAATATTTAAAAATTGTCAAAACGCTAATGTCAAGGAATCCTCCAATGTTAATATGGTTATTGAATCTACTCTACACTCATATTTAGTTTAAGAAATGAAATTTTTGGTAAAGTTAATTTTGAAATTAGTTTTTGTTTGTTTTGTTAATTTTTAGAGACAAGCTACAAAATCTGAGATTCTGTAGTTAGTCTTTCATTGGTTTTCAATTGATTTTAATTATTTTTATTGTTTATTTATAGGTCATGGGAAGATTGAAGATTTTATCAATGACAATGACGAGGACGATTGGATGTTGTTCATATTTCATTTTTTTTTAATTAGTATAAGAGTTATTTTAAAAGGTCGATTTGTAGCTTCTCTTTGTGATCACAACAAACTTTTGGATTAGTTGTTGGACATAATTATCCTTTTTATAGAACTCTTCTATTATGAGTAGACGTTAGGTTACACAGTGTAAAAACATGCTATTTTTTTAAGGATTCACCTCTGTCATGTTGATATGAGGATCAATCAATACTATTGTTTAAATACTCACAGTTGTTTAAGTCACAAGGGAAATAAAACTTTTGGGATAAAAAAAAGAAGATAATGAACGAATGTATGTTATGAAGAAGAATATGGAACTATGCATTGCTTAAAGATTTATTCCTGTGAGTAATGTTATATTAGCTTTCAATATACTATCTATCTTTATATAGTTCATGTTCTTCTTTTGTTAATGATGTATTGTTAAAACTAAGCTTTTGCCTATTTTTATCGGTGTAGGATATTCATTCTATGAAATGGAGCTCGATGAGATTTCTCCAGCATTGGGACCCCATCCCGTAGAATGAATGTTAATCTGTCAACACAACTCTCTGTTCGCATGGCCTCGTTCCGATTGAACCCATAACGCCCCTCCGCAATGCTCCATTCTACCCATCCCATCGTGCCAAATTGTTGTACTTGGACTTCCCCTCGGGAATTCAATGCAGGTTGGATGATGGGAATCTGCTGCAAAACTCCTCCCACTCCCCTCCTCCCCTGTTTCAAATCATGAATGGATATCTATGGAACCGTGAATCCCACTCTGTATAAAATGAACCAGCTCCTACCTAGACCTGCTCCTGAATCAGGAATCCAGAATCCTAGACTAATGGGAAGGTAACTCCACTCATAAAGAGGCAAGCCAAAATTTAATAATTGAAGTGGAATTGTTGAAGGAGAATTTATACATTTCCATTAATCAAACTGAAATCAAGTGAAACTATGACCAAGATTCTAAAAAAATGGGTTTATGCACTCATTGACTTAATCCTATATCTATATTATGGATGTACTTTGCATTCAATAATGCAAAAAATAGCATATGAGCACATGGGAATCACTAGCTATGGTCGTGATTCACATCTTATCATAAGCCTTTGTAGGTCACCCCGCTCCTCTGCTTTATAAACCCACACTACCCTGATATTTTGTTTATCAAGGGTTTAGTAATATCCCCACTAGAAAGATGAGGAAGGCCAATGCTTGTGTGTATGTGTGTGTTTTGTTGGTTATGATCACATCCCTAGAATGGAAGGTCAGTCTTGCGATATTATTAGGGTTACTTGAAAATATGAGAGTATTGTATATTATTCTGAAGGTTTGTATTCATTTGTTTTATAGGTTGTTCTCAACATAGATCAGAGGATCAATGGAAGGGGAGATACTATGGTTCATTTAGCCTCATCTCCATCTCTTTCTCCAACTCTGCCTCTAATAGGTATAAATCCATATCAGGCATACATAAACTCTCTCTAGTTATAAACACATTTCAATTGGTAATGATTTTGAAATTGTATATAACTTTTGTGTGTATTTTTTGGGGAGAAGCAGATTACAAGAGCGAGTGTGATCGACGATGTAAGGTGGTCCCTCGACGAAAGGAATGTCTAAAATTTTGAGGTATCTATTGCAATGTATGAAAGTGCATTCCATCAGGCACGAAAAGGAACAAAGATGAATGCCCCTGTTATAGGGACAAGAGGAGCTTCTAGGGCAAGCCCAAGTGTCCTTGAATAAGGAAATCAACATTAACCCATTATTGTATTCTATTGGCTTGATCGCCATTGCTATAAATATTTTCTCAGAGAGAAATAAACAATCATGTAGGCTGAGTGGAGATTTGTAGCTTGATGCCCCATTTTAATGAATTCTTTACCATAGTGTTTAAACATTCGATTCTTATGGAATTGTCATTGCTTGTGGATTTTTCGAAAAGTAAAATATATCTTTGGATGGTAGTTGGATTGTATTAACACACAAAAAAAAACCAACCAAATTTAATCAGTCACATATACATCACTTTTTAAGTATTTCTTCAGTAAGAATGAAGCAATCCTCAACAAATGTTGTTAATTGATGATAAATTAGCTACTAACAATTAATTGTAAATTATAAGTAACATGTACAAGTAGTTTGGTAAATTACAAGGGTAAATGATAACGTAGAGATTACACTCACATCACAAATCTCTCAGCTACAAAGCACGTAGAGTTTCAATAGGGAAGAGTATATCCCCATTATTAGTATTTCTATCACTTACTAAACTTGAATGATCTTTTTAATACTATTTTCCATATAACACAGTTACAAAAGAGTTCACTGATCTAGACACAAAATATAGGTTTAACATTTTACAACGGATTGAGTTTTTTTATTATTGTACTTTGGGTCTATAATTTGGATCTTGTTTGAGGTTTTTGACCTTTTAGATCACACTCTTGAGTGGGTGTAATGTTCCTGACTTGGCTATTCCAGGAAACTCTGCTAATGTGTGTGTGGGATTAATTGTTTACAACATATAAATGAGCATTCAAATAATAATGGCAACAAAAGACTGCAAAGATTATATTATAAAATCTCTATGTAGTACAAATGTCGAATGCGGCTGAATAAAATAAATCACCTAGATAGATGAATGAAAAAAGGATCTTAACCAGAATACAATAGAAACCAAAACAATAATACCTGATACCAAAAGAATGTTGTGGAATGCAATGGATGATATGAAGAATTGTTGTGGATGTGACAACTCGTACGAAAACTATTGCAAGTATGGAAAGTTCACCTTGGTTTCTATACCTCTCAAAAATTCCTAGAAACTATTCCAAACAATGAGCCCTACTCTGCCTCATAGTCTTGGTGACTTTATAGACCTCAACTGGTGTATCTAGTCCTTGGATGGATCCCCCTGGGGGAAATGTGCCCCCTCTTCTCTGGAAAACTTTTCCCTAGTGATTCCACCATCATAATCGGCTGATGTGTGTCTAAAACTGATCGTCCAGGTCTATTTTTAAATGGGTCGAAAGGATTTCCACGGATCTAAACTGATGATTGCTCGGGAACCTCGAATGTGTCCTCCCCAAGTGTCGCACTCCTAATTTCCAGAAAGTGCACCTCACATGATTACTTCATCGAAATCTAACGAGGAACCATGAAAAATATGCACCTTACCTTCCTCTAAACTGGGTCAGAGGGGAATATCTTAACTCTCCCTGAAAGGGACAATTCGATCCATTGAACCTCCTTAGAAGTTGTGTCCTCACCCTGAATGAGTGCTCCCTTGCTGCTGCAATATGAGAAACTATTGTTGAATATTGATGGAATATATATGTGACCTCCTCGGTGACTAGGGTGTGTCTATCAACACTAAAATCAACCACTGATGTATTCCTCCTAGAATCCACTGAGATACCTCTTCTGAGATGAACCTCTCTCCTCCATGACAAGTCAAAATCTACATCATGATGAATTGGGTCATTGAACCTTCTCTTATAGCTACTTGAAACCCTAATTCGTTACTGACTTCTAATTTTATCTCGCATGTTATGTTTTTAGCTCAAATTGGCTTAAAAGCACTTTTAGCCACTTTTAGCTCAATGCCACTTTCTGAATATAACACCTTTGACTGGAGTGACCTCTAGTAACTCTTTTTACCCCTTTATGGCCTTGGCTATAGTCTAACGGGGCTATTTAGACCATTAAGCCTCCTCTCTAGAGATCCTATTTGGAAAGTGACATTACAGTCTTCCCTTCCCGAAATTGCTTAACCTCAAGCAATACCAATCTAGGGTGTTGCAACACTTGCTCGCTCTCCCAAGTAGAGTCCTCTACTGGAATCCATCTCCATCTGATCAAACATTCTCTAATGACCTTGATCCTCAGTTTCTATTCTCGAAACTCCAGTACCTCATCCGGAACCAACTCCAATTGTCCCTCCTCATCCAATGGGGGAAGCTCCTCTAATGTGTTGATGAATTGTCCCACTGTCTTTTTAAGGCAAGATACGTGGAATACGTTATGAGTCTTTCTCCCCTCTGGAAGCTCTAGTTCATAAGAAACCTCTCCTACTTGGCGCATGATCCTATAAGAGCCATAAAATATGGGCTTGCCCTTCTCAACCCCACTCTTCTTCAAATATGGTTGTATATAAGGTTGGAGTCTCAAGAAAACTAGATCCCCAACCTCAAAGTTGTGCTCTATCATGTGCCTGTCCACACTCATCTTTTGTTGGTTATTTGGCATCGACAGGTTCTCTTTCAACAACTTGAGAATCTCATGGCTCTTTGTGATCCAATCCTTGGCCTTCGAAGATATTCTCTCCTCGAAAACCAATTCTACCAAAGTGAGAGCATCATATCCATACAATGCTCCAAAGGGTGTCATACCAATGGACATGTGGAAAGTGGTGTTGTAGAAATGCTCTCCTAAATGTAGCCACTTGACCCATGTTCTTTGTTGTCCACCTACATAATTCCTAAAATACCCTTCAACCCACTTGTCGATGATCTCAGTCTGCCCATCTGTCTGAGGATGATAGTTGGTGTTGGGTATCAAATATGTCCCCACCAATCTAAACAATTCCCTCCAGAATGTCCCAATAAACTGACTGTCCCTATCACTGATGATGTTCCTTGGAAATCCATGAAGTTTGAATACCTCCCTGAAGAATAAATCAGCTACCTGAACTGTGCTATACTCTTTCGGTATGGCATAGAAGTGAGAAAACTTGGTCAATCGGTCGACCACTACATAGATACAGTCTTTACCCTGGACCTTGGGTAGTCCTGTGATGAAGTCCATCGATATACTTTCCCATTTCTTCTCTGGAACGGGAAGTGGTTGAAGGATCCCTGCTAGAAGAATATGCTCTGACTTGTTTTTCTGGAAAGTCACACACTCACTGATGTGTATCATCACGTCCTATTTGAGGCCCTTCCACGAGAACCTCTCCATGATCTGTCTATAGGTTTTGAAAAATCGTTGATGTCCTACTAGTGGTGAATCATGAATTGTTGTGAGGATCTTCTTCTTGAGCCCCGAATCTGGCACTAATTAGACTCTTTCCTTGTAGAATATGACATCTTCAATGACCCTATACCCATCATCCTGTATCTTCCCATCCATAACCACACAGACAAACTTGTTCTTGGAATATTCCACTAACAAGTGGGATTTCTAATCTGCTGAAATCTCCATCAAAGAACATACTGCAGGTCTCCTTGATAGTGCATCGGCCATAATGTTCTTCTTCCCCTTGACATAATATATGTTGAAGTCACACCACCTATTTCTGTTGGCACTCACTGAGGTCCTTCTGCTCAAGGAAATACTTCAAGATGGTCTGATCTGTTTTGACCATGAATTTACTACCCACCAAATATTGTCTAAATTTGGTCAAGGCATGCATGATTGCTAGCATTTCCTTGTCATAAATGGAGTACAACCTCTCGGGCTGACTGATCTTCCTGCTCTCAAATACAATGGGGTGTCCTCCCTACATCAAAATTGCACTGATACCCTCACTAGATGTGTCACACTCTAATACAAACGACAAGGTGAAGTCTGGTAATGTTGACACTGGACAAGTTCCCATGACTTCCTTCATGTGATCAAAGGCTTTTTGTGACTCATTGGTCCAGATGAAATTCCCCTGCTTGGTAAGATCTGTCAGTGGTGCCCCAAGATGAAAACAACCCTAGACAAACTTCCTGTAATAGCTACACAACCCAAAGAAACTCCTCAACTCCGTCAAGCTCCTGGGCATTGGCCAATCTAGAATGGCCTTGATCTTCTCCAGGTGTACCTATACCCCCTGTGGACTGATGATGTGGCCCCAGTAAAGTAGCTATGTAATACCGAAATCACACTTGGATTCTTTGGCATATAATGATTGTGCCTATATGATGATTAATACCTCATCCAAGTGCCTCATATGCTCCTGCCATGTCTTGTTGTAGACCAAGATGTCATCAAATAAAACCAAGACTAATTTCCTCAACTGATCCATGAAGATTTGGTTCATGCAAGACTGAAATGTAGTTGGTGCGTTGGTTAGCCCAAATGGCATAACCAGGAACTTGAAATGTCAAAAGTGACACCGAAATGTCGTCTTCTCTATGTCTCGCTCTCGGATGTTGATCTGATGATACCCAGAGCGTAGATCAATCTTCGAGAAGAAAACTGCCCCATGCAATTCATCCATCAACTCATCAATGTGAGGGATAGGATATAAGTTCTTGATGGTTTTATTTTTCAAGGCTCGGTAATCAATGCACATCCTCATGGTACCATCCTTCTTCAGAACTAAGACAACTGAAGAAGTGAATGGACTGTTGCTAGGTCTGATGTGTCCCATCACTAGAAATTCCTTAACTTCTTTCTTTATCTCAACCTTGAACCTACTAGAATGATGATAGGGTGGGGTGATCATAGGTTTGGCCCCATCCTCCAACTCAATGGTGTGCTCAAACCCCTTATTAGGTGGTCTCCCTAGTGGAATCAACCCAAAAACATGTCGATGTCATCCCAACAAGTTCTTGATATTTGTATGATACTGTTTTCGACCCTCTAAATCCTTCTGCGTAGTGATCAAGCACTTTGTGGCATATGCTACCTCCTCATGTCTTAATATCCTCTCCATACTCTTGGATGAAACTATCATGGTGCTCTTGTTGACATGCCTCTCAGAACAACCCTCTTCTCGTCACTGTCTCTGAACCCCATCTCTAAAGTTTGGTAATTGGTGGTAATTTTTCCCAAGGTGATCATCCACTAGACTCCTCACACCACATCTGTGTTAGATAGGTCAACCACATAAAATGTGTCTCTCACTGTGTAGTTGACTAAATTTATCTCCAAGTCTGGAACTCTATCTAGACACTCCACTGTATGGCCATCTACTATTGCAATATCAAACCCCTCAAACTCCTCTATCTGAAGTGCTTGTCTTGATACCAATGAAGTGTCAATGAAGTTGTGGGTGGCCCCACCATCTATCAGGGTGATTTTGCGTTGTCCCTGAATAGTCCCTCTGATCTGGAGGGTATCATACCTTGGAACAACAGAAAGGGTCGCTATGACTCCTCCCTTTGTTGGTTTTCATCCTTTATCCTGCTCGGGAGGTTGTGGAACTACCAGTGGGTGGGCCCCTATCAGTGTCAGTGGTCTACGAGGAGGTTTCTCCTTTTCCTGTGTTGACTCCTCCTCTAAGCTAGTGGATCCACTATCATGCTCCTCTTCCTCACTATCCACACTGTCTGTTGCCACATCAATACAATGAATCTCTCCCTTGCCCATGCATCTGTGGCCTGGGACCTAAGGGTCTCTACAGTTGAAGAAAATCTTCTTCCTCATAAGCTCTCACCTCGCCTCATCATCCAAATTCTCCTTGCCCTTCCATTCTCTCTAGAATGGATTCCTATCTCGGTCCTTCTGTGGTACAAAGGGTTTGGAAAAGGGTTTAGTATTTGGCATCTATTTTTCCAAATCTCAAGTGTGTAAGATGGCATCCTACAATGTGTGAGGCCGATATCCCTTCACCCATCCTCTTAAGGGATATGTGAGTCCCTCTATGAATAACATGATCAAATTGGGCTCTGATATATCTGTCACTGCCACTGTTACCCACTGAAACTCTGTGATGAATGCCTCTATTGTGCCAGTTTGTTTCAACTGGGCAAGATCCCTGAAGTGGTTCTCGAGATCCCTCCTGTCAAACTTATCCATGAGTCTCTCTGTGAACTCCCTATAGAAGGTGATGTGACTATGTCCAAACATCACCAATTCACGATACCACCACTCGTGTTCCTCACCCTCCAAGTGTAGGGTATAAAAAATGATGGCCGATGTCTCTGTCATCTTGTTGAGCTTGTAGTATGTGTCTATCTTTTGTACCCAAGATCTGGCGGTGCATTTGGACGATACATCAAAAGAAGTTATGGTGATTTTACCAACTTTCCGGATGAAATCAATGTTATGCCCCTACTGTTGTCACTGTCCTCCTCTTTGTGGCTGTTTGGGGCGGTTCCTGAGTCTGAGTCCACAATACTCGACCAAGGTCATGTCCTGATGGAAGTCATGGTGCAATAGTGCATACTCCCTCATGTACTCTGTAATGTTCTCCGCCTGAGTGGGTGGCCTTTTTTCTATTGGTTGTTGTGATGCTACTAGGGGTTCCCTCTGGAAATTGGGGAACAATTATCTGGGAATCCTACTCGAAGAGGTGTATGTGCGAGTAGGAGACTGGGGTCTACCTCCTACCCCTAAGTTCCCCTATGTTGCATGTGGGGCTTGTGTACCTGGTGTAAATTTTAACCTTGTACAATATCTACTGCAAACTGATATTCAGAAAAGAACAGAAAAGATACAATGGTAAATACAAACATTACACAGATATTTTTCACCTGGAAACCCAAACTGGGAAAACCAGCATATATTTTATTCATACATTGTTTACAATACAATATACATATAGGAGCCAGTAGAATCCAAAACCCTAACCCAATGACCTGGATTAGTCCAAAACCCTAATTCCTTAATCGGAAATAGAAAACCATTGGCAAAAAACCATGTGCCGAAAAACCACCTAATATCATG